>JAOTOK010026182.1:0-12162 GCA_025770025.1 Virgularia gustaviana
TCCAACCACTACCAGCAGGAATCGATGGGACTTCAGTTTTGGAGGGAAATTATTTTATAGGACACCCGCGAGAAACACGCGTGTGCGTAGGGTAACCCTAATTGTCCCTGCTGCCCTGGCCATTTTAACCTAATTCGTATAGCATAATCCAAATTATCCCTAGCTTTAATCGTACCTAAAATATCCCTTGTACCCCCAATTATCCTAATAATCGGTGCAATACCCTATGCAATATCCTATTGTATACCTAATCTATAATAGGGTCCTATGCAATACCCCTATCACAGAGTAGATACTATACCGATGGTGAACGTCGAAGACGTACTGAAGGTGACAGTGATATCGATTATTTATTTATGGGCATCCCATGTAATTTGTGTAATGCGGTTGTTGGCAATTTTTCGCTACTAGTCAGTCACCTAAAACGAGTACATAGAGAGGATCCAAATTTTTCAGTTGTGTGTGGCATAGATGGATGTGGAGTAACACATCGGACATTTTTTGGCTACAGAAGTCACGTCTACAGGTCTCACAAGCTTTTTGTGCGCAATGGTCGTACTATCACACAACCTTTTCATATTGTGCAGCGTGAGGCCGAGTTACCAGAAGAAAATGACGACCATAACTTGGACGATGATGATGAAGAGGGTGGTGAACAACAGGACCAACAAGAATCGGAGGAAGAAGATATCGGTGAAGATAGTCAGGCAGTACATGCAGCCTACCTTTTGCGAATAAAAGAAATGCATAATCTATCACAGAGAGCATTGGACGATATTGTTCAGAGTACAAAAGTACTTGTTGCTACTGCTGTCAAGTCTGTTTGCATGAACATTGGACGTGATGTGCGGGAAAAGGCCCAAGACGCTGAGAATGATTTACACAATATCACATGGCGTGATCTTTATGATCAAAACTTAAATGTGACAAACCCATTTCAACACATTGAAACTGAACACAAGCAAAAAAAGGTATTCAAAGAGCTGTTCGGACTGGTGGTAAGTATTTGCAGGCACTGTATTTTTGTATAACCTATTTTATCCCTTGTTGCAGTCAGAGAAATTATATTTATTTAATTATATTAATATTATTTTATTAGTTTATTATTTTATTAATAAATAGTAGATATATTTAATAAATAGTGAAATTTGCCTGATAGTCAGGGATTTATTTATCATTGTCACTATATTATGTTTGTGGAAACTGTAGGTGTAAAGAACAGGGTGATGCTCTCTCTCCTAGGAACCTCAGAAGCGAAGTCTTGGTGATTATCATGGCCACAGGCAAAAAGGCTCAAAGAGAAGGAGAGTTCAAATTAGGGAGGAAGTTGTAGATATCCCTTTCCTGAAAAGCTTAGAACAACTGTTGAATTCCCCATCTATTTTGAACCAGGTACCTTATCATATTCTTTATTGAAAAAAACCTGATCATTAGGGGCACACATTTATATATTTATCTTTTGCAATTTATATCACTTTCTTCAGAAATACAGTGTTTCTATTTTATTATCTTGGTGCAAAAATACCTAGGTGTGGTGCATATTAATACTTGTCATGCCTTGTCATGCTTTGCAAGCAAAATAGGGGTTTGGTTGTATTGCCAAGGAATACTGTATTATAATATGAACTCTGCTGCTTGATTATGTATATTATAATGTCTTTTGTTGTGCCTGTTCCTGAAGCATAATGTATTCATTCAATTATTAACTGTTATGTAGGTTGAAAATCCACACCAGAGATATGATGGGATGATTGCAGATTACTGTGATGCCACAGCATTTCACCGGCACCCCTTATTTTCAAAAGACCCCCGTGCGTTACAAATAATATTGTATTACGATGAGGTGGAGGTTGTAAACCCTTTGGGAAGCAAAACATCCAAGCACAAAGTTGGTAAGAATGATTTGACACTATTGTTGCAATGTTATGTAGTAGAATTTTGGTGCTTTGTTGTGCATTGAAGCTTGTACCCAGGGCTTTCCCTATTAGAAAAGGACTCGTGGATCTAGGGATGTTCTGGATACGGATACCAATCTGGTACTATCCGGTAAATTTTAGCCCAATTATCGGATAGTGTTTTTACTATGGCATCTATATATGAGGTATTTTTTATAGTTACTGAAGGGTAATTCCCAACTTCCCATCTAATAAAAACTTCTAATGATTTTTATAAACAATGCTTAAAAGTTGCTTATAAAAATTGATTACAGCACATGGGATAGTCCACTACAGTACCTCTGTATTATCTGGTATTCAAATCTGGTTACTCTAGCCTAACCAGTATCGGTGAACTACTAAACCTGCATGCCATTCTGGCACATCCCTGCGAGAATCAGGTTGAAATACATTAAAACTATAAATGGCTTTGACAAATTTCATTTACATATTTTCAACGAACAGGTGTTTTTTATTACACCCTTGGAAACATTGTTCCTAAACTCCGTTCTCAGTTAAAGTGCTTGCAGTTACTTGCCATAGCTAAGAGGATGGTTATAAAGAACCATGGATGTAACAAAGTGCTTGAGTCATTTATGACAGACCTGGCTAAACTTGAACAGGTAGGATATAGTGAATGTCAGTAGGCTGCATTATAACAACTCCACAAAATACTACACCAGGCTGAAGGAAGTACCACTACCATATGACCCCATTGTGCTTTAACATTTTAACGGTGTGGTTTTCCCATTGACGGCCAGCACCGCCATTAATGAGTTAATTGGAGGTCACATATTAAATGTATTCCCTGTTCTAATTTACTAAGATTCAATAATTTGCATATTTTTGTCAATTGCTTCCCTAATTCTAAAACCATTGTGAATTTTTTGAGATAAAATGGCAGTTTTTTATTAACAGAAATGTGATTTCTGCAGTAACTTTTTTTTCAATATTCATTTACAAGCAGTGCTGCTATCGTAAGATTGTTTGATGTGCAGACAATAATTTGCATAAGGAAATTGTGGAATATCTGCAGTAAAATCTAGTAGAATCTATAAGTTTTTCAATTTTAGTAGTTTGGATTCATCATTGATATAATTTAACTATTCGTTATTGGAAAAACATTACCATAATCATCTATAATTGTTAGGATGGTGGATATGAATTCTTCATTAATGGAGAGAAGAAGTCATTTACTGGTACCATTGCCTTTGTCTCTGGGGATAATCTAGGATCCCAGGAAATAGGTGGATTCAAAATTGGAAGCTCGTCGGCTTTGAAATGCAGAGAATGTATGGGGGATGCCAATGCAGTTGCTACTAAAGTGAGTCTATACTGTACATGTACATATTTAGCGTGTGCAGTCCAAACTGAAACTATATGATAGTGTAGAATGGTATAGTGACTTTTCACTAGAAAATATTCATGGTCTCCTTTGTGTATTTTAGTTTGATGAAGGTGATTTTACACTCCGGACAAAGCAAATGTATAATGAGAACTGTGATGAAATTGAAAACACTCACGAAGATGTTACTTCTCAGTATGGCATTAACCAGCGGTCAATTTTAAATGAGTCACGATATTTCCATGTAATAGAAGGTCTTCCAGGGGATTGCATGCATGATTTATTAGAAGGTTTATTACAGTACGAAGCCAAAGAACTTCTCAAATATGCAATTGGAGAGAGATTCTTCACTTTGGATAACCTGAATCAGTGGATACTTGATTTTGATTATGGGTATCCAGATGCTTCTAACAAGCCATCTACAATATCATTGAGCACCTTAAATTCTAATACAAATGCACTGAAGCAAAGAGGTACTGACCATTTTGTGTTAATTAAAAGATGCTTTAGATTCACTTTCAGTAACTAAGTATTTGTGCAATTTATTACACAATGTACAGTTACAGTATCTACGTGTACTAGTTGTATCTACATAGTTAGCTAGTAATATACATGCAACTTTTATCCAACTCTGATATACTGGTGCGCGTTTGTTAGCTTCACAGATGTGGTGCCTCGGAAGATATCTCCCTCTAATTGTTGGTACACACATACCTGAAGATAATGAGAAATGGCATCTCTTCCTGTTATTGCTAGATATTGTGGACATAGTTTTTGCGGAAGTAACAACAACTCATAAAGCTGCCTTTTTGGGGGAGCTAATCACAGAACACCACAATATGTTTGTTCAGTTGTACCCCAACTGCTCGGTAATCCCAAAGATGCACTATTTAATTCATTACCCGAGAACTATGAAGAGGTACATTATACTAATATATACATCACTGATATCCAAATACATAATCAATATGTCAAATATGTACCATTGAATTACAAAGATTGTAATAATTGGCGCTGTAAAATATTTCTAATAACCTTGATGTAAGCCAGCTAAATTACTGTAAAGTTACTGTAAAATATTTTCAATGAAATTGAGTGGTTCCTGTACATCAGCCTGGAAACACAAAGTTCAGACTGATTTCAGAGTAATTTATTTTATTTTTAAGGCTTGGTCCAATGGTGCGATCATGGACGATGAGGTTTGAGGCAAAACATAGACGACTAAAAGAACTTGCTGCATCACTTGGTACCTACACAAATATCCCTTGGACATTAGCCATACGCAATCAGCATAGACAATGCTATGAGTTATCAGGCAGCAAGCATGGCCAACCATCTATTGAAAAACCTCTAGAAGTTGGTCCAGGTAAGAAAGTAGACCAAGATTTTAACTGCAACAATCCTACATATAAACCCCACATTTCAGTGGATTTTTATGCTGGTGACTTTAATTTGTAGGTAAACAAATCCAGGCGAACCAGGCAAGATATTATGGGGTTCTGTTGGAAACACTAGACACACTTGCAGATGATGATATACTACACGAGTATGGGCTATTATACTTGTAGAATTAGAATGCCATAAATTACACATATTGTATCTTTTCTGAGTGTATGTACTGTAACATGTAATCTAAAGAGGCAGAGCAGCTTTATTGATGAGCATCACTCAGCATCAACTCATTTCTACCTCTGTTTATATATCTATCCATACATGTCTGCTGAATGAGTTTTAAATTATTACCCTCATAGGGCAAACTGGTGTACTGTTGGAGGGACTAAGTATAAAACTGGTGCAGTTGTTCACACAGGAAGTGATGGAGTCTTCCCACAATTCTCTGAGGTGCTGAAAATTGTAACTATACCAGCAAAGGGCAATGGATGTATTTTTTTCATTTTAAGTGAGATAGTAACATTAAATTATGACAGTCATTTGCATGCCTATAAAGTGGAAATGAATGATGCACATTTGCTAGTCATTCAGCAGTCAGATTTGATAACCTACAATCCATTACACGTATGTAGAAGCATTGGTGACAATGACAATGCCAAGTATATTTGCCCTAAGTATGATGTAGACATATATAATGAGCAGATATAGGAGTACAAAATTAATGTAATGTATATAATTGTCTGTTTATGTATATATACACCTGCTACATAAGAAATATAATTAAAGTGCAACTTAAACAATTTCTTTTGAAGTGTTTTCTGTTGATGCATGTTGTATGGTTTGTTCTGTGACTCTAAACCCACCAAACATAGAGGGCCATATAGAATAATTCTATGTGGAGTCAATTCGGTTAATGTATTTGGGTCAAATTAGCCAAACAGGGATTCATTTTGGCCAGCTCATCCTTATGTGACTCCTTTACTTTGGAGGAGGTGGTTGAGCCACAAAAAGCCCTTTTCAGCTCTTCGGCTCACTTTGACCTGTTGGTCGCATTTTGGCCCTGTTGAGACCATTTTGCCCCTCCTGGCCTCATTTTGCCCCTACTGGGCTCGTTTTGGCCCCTCAGCTCATTCCTTCCCCTCTGGGCTCATTTTGGTGCCCATGGGCTCATTTTGGTGCCCATGGGCTCATTTTGGTGCCCATGGGCCCATTTTGGCCCCGGGGAAAGCTGGACGGGTGAAACGTTAAATTTAATGGGGTCAAATAGGTAATTTAGAGGGCCATATTGGCCATCGCACAGAGTCATTTTGGCCCAACATCTCGAAATGGCTACGTGAGGGCCAAATCTACCCTTGCCAAAAGGGTGCTGTTTCAGCCTTTGGGGCCAAAACAGCCTTTTATTTTTTACAGTGCAGTGTAAAGGGCCCATCGTAAAGGGCTCAACGTCCTACAAAGCTCTGGTGATTACCCCACCACAACCGTTTTCAACGCACCTTTTTGAGGGTCTTATATTCGGTAGGGGCTTATATACGGAGGGGCTTATTATAGGAGGAAATTTGCGTTTAGAAATAAAAAAATGCTTGATCATAACTTGCTTTGGTTTATTTTGTATTTGGAGGCAATTCCCAAATATAAGCCCCCCGGGGGCTTATAATTGGAGGGGCTTATACAAGGAGGGGCTTATTTTCGGAAGTTTACGGTATCGCAACCTTGAGTTAAATGGTCAGAAAACAATTATAAATATTAATTATAAACTTTTGATATATACTAATAGAATACTCATACTATAGTATATATACCTTTTGTAGCATCATAGTGTCCAAGATGAGAATGATTGAATGTAATGTACAGGGTGTTGTTGGTTATTACATGGGATGGAATGAATGGTATGAAGGGGACACCTGGGATGGATGTAATAACAACAATCGTTTTTTTGAGGATATTGCTGCAAGCAAGTACGCAAAGATCTCCAAGAGAGCTGTTGAACCAGCCGGAATGTGAGAATTTTTCAATTTCTGTTGTGATGTCGAAATCTACCCAAGCTTGATAATTTTCTTGTTTTGCTATTATCTCACATTACCAGATATTGCGGACATGGATACTGCGCATGCGCCAGACGCAATAAATATGGCCGTCTAAATTAAAAGATAGTTTGTATTGGCAAAAATGAAAAAGCGTAAAAAGCAGATTTTACAACCTTGCGTGTTTAGTTTCCACGTTAGATTACAAAAGTCTAGATATTTTGTCTTTCTTTCCCAAATTTAGATTTTCCCAACCGTTTTCATACGTCCTGCTTTTCAACGATCCATGTCTATTTGCCTTTTCGATTATATAGCACAGTAATTTTTGTCGTACAAGTTACGGCAAAATGATGAAAATAACAAGTTTTAAATCCGCCTACCTTGTTTACATTCCGGATTTCTAAGGTATCCACGTTCGCTTTATGTGAAACCGTAAACAAACTTTCGATTCCCTGTTATTTCTCTCGAACACATCTACCACCGGCTCTGCTTTTTGACTGGAAAAAGTGGTGAAAAATCCGCATGCGAGTCATTGTGATGCTTTTCCTTGAAATCCGGCAATGTAGCATTCGTTTACTTCCAATCCCGCAAGCAATGGTCCGATTTTTTGCCTTTTAAAACAGCAGTTTTTGAAGAAGGGTAGTCATATTTAGTATGAAAATGCTTGCCGGAATACGGGCTTTCAAATAAGCGAATGTATTATGGGATACCTATACGAACGACGGTAATATTGGTCAGCATGCATATCTAATTCGCGCAAATTCGCGCATAATTCACGAGAAATGGCGCGAACTTGCAATTACTTCGAAAATGTCTGATGTTTTGAATATCATAGATACGGAAAGATTTAAAAATCATGTTCGTATTGAGGATAACCACTGCTTAAACTACGTCAATAAGCAGTGTATTTCATCTGAAGAGATAGCGTTAACCATAACCGTCTCCTATCAATGGCTGAGGCACGTATCCGAAGTAAAAAAGAAAGGGCTTGCGTGCGGTGTTATTGAAGTGCTGAACGCCTTTCTTGGCGATAGTAGTTGTCCAATAAAGATTAAAAAAGGATGCATACGACTGGAGGAGCGATTGAAGAAAGCGTGCAGTAAAGTGCAGCATTTATATGAAGGGAAAAATGGCTCAGCTTACCGAAAACTGGCAGAAAAAGTAATGAAAATCGCGGTTCGTGCAGGCGAAGTTGTTACTTGTGTGCAGTTGGAGCAAGAGCTGGAACAAAAAAAAAGTAAATGCCAACAACTGCTGAATGACAATGATATGCTGCGGAAACGCTGCGAGGTACTATTTGGTCAAATGGTCGAATGGCAAGAAAAGAATGAGGGTGTTGAAAAAGAACTGACCAAAAACCTGGGTGACATGGAAAAAATTCTAGGACAAAATGAACAACTCACAACCTATATATCCCAACTTGGACAAGATCTTGAGTTCCAAAATAAGTGTGGACGAGTATCTGAAGTGGGCAGTCGACAACAACGTAGAAAGTTAATGTTAAGCAAGCATTATGGTTTGCAGAAACATTTGGCTTAGAATTAGAATCAGTATCCTTCTCTGACCTTGAAGGTTCCAGTCACTCTTTTAATTATTCACAGAACCAAACAAAAAGGGCATACAAAGGTTTACCGGAAGACGAAAAAGAGAAAGTCAAATGCGTACTTTTTGCTCTAGACCGGTTCTGCGTGGGAGATGCGGCATACCACGAACTGACTATGACCCCAGGGGGACAAGGACTTCCGAGGTCATACCTAATTAAACAATGCAAAGCGGAGTTAAATGCTGACACATTGAGTCATATAACAAGAACGCCAGGAGAACCCCAAGGAGCACAGCTGGATTTCCAAACAGAATTGCAAGCAGTTGTAAAGAAAAAGGTAAGGGTGTCAATAGTAAATGTTAACCTACCCACTACTGAATATGGGTTGCCATCCAACATATAGGGGCTGCCCCCCACCAAATTCAACGTGACCATCTTTATGAAAAGATTAAATTTGGACAAACAGTTTTTGGGGGTGCAATATGTCTTAGCAAGTGTGGAAAAGTTATATAAAGTGGATAAAATGACTATGTTGAAACCTCAAAATTCAAAAATTTTATTCGTGGGGCATTGTATGCCTAGCCAAATTAAAGAATTATTTATCTACTCCCCACCCCAGTTGTCACACCCCCTGCAATATTTGGTAGCCTGGCTTAAGCTATGCCACTGCTAAATGACCTAAATATCAACAGCTAATAACTAATTTGTTGTTTCAGATCAATGAAGGAACTATCAAGATTGATGAAAAATTGCACATCAAAATATCTGGTGATGGTGCAAAAATGTCCAACCTGACAAATTTCATAGTGATATCATTTTCTGTTTTGAACAATGAAGATGAAGTGATGTCATCAAAAGGTAAGTGAATTGAAGTATTAACTTTAAGTGAAATGTAATGCTGCTGGTGATGAATTAAACTGTCATCGAACTGCTTCATCATGCTTTTCAATCCATTTTATTTCAGGTAACCACACAATAGCTGTTATCAAAGGCCATGAATCCTATGAAGTGCTGCATGCTGCATGTGCAACAGTTTTTGATGAAGTTAACAAACTTGTGAAAGATGGCAAAATGTCAGTTGACTTTAACGAATTTCCTGTGGAGGTCTACCTTGGTGGAGACTACAAGGTACTGTATCCAGCTATTGCAGCCATGTTCCCCCTTTGAAATGCAATTTTTCATAGCCTATTCAATCTTGACAAGTTTAATAAATGAGATAATCAAGAGATAATCAATTACAACCAACATCAATCAATATCAATTGTGTTTCTTCTGTCAGTTCCTACTTTTAGTGCTAGGTATGAAGTCTGCAACATCCGACTTTGCTTGCATTTGGTGCATAATTCACAAGAACTCTAGGTACAATTGTACATTTTTCTCTCGAGTTGCTTTTGTATTCCCCTGCCTCATCTACAGTATAGAATGTGCATTATTCTAACAATTATTAACTTGAAACTATTTTACTCATTAATTTCAATAGATGTGACATGTCAAAAGACCAAAACTACTATTGGGGTGACAAACTTGTAAGAACACAGGCAGACATAAAAAAATGGGCAAAAAAATCTGAGTACTCATGCGAGCACCAACCATTGCTTAATATCAAACTAGAAAATGTGGTACTTGATGAATTACACCTAATGCTGAGAATAACAGGTAATAGTGCTAATGCTATGTTATATAATATTATCTATTTTTATTATTTTATATATTTTCATATATTATAATGCCATGTAACCATGTTATCTGCTCTCCAGTGTCATTTATCAAGACATCCATCCCTGCCTACTGCAATTTTGTGATACACACCTTTGGTAATAATGCACATTAAACACTCTTTTTTCAGACAAGCTAACAAAAGACCTAATCACTGAAGCCATGGCATGGGATAAGAAGGAAAATTTGGACAAGCCAGTATGTCAGAGAACTGATAGACGCCTACAGGCAGTTGTAAGGGCTATAAGAAGTTGTGGAGTAACATTTGATGTTTGGGAAAAGCTTGACGCAAATGGGAGTGGCAGTGGCCGATACGATTTTACAAGCTTGATGGGGTCTGCTAAGAAGCTGCTACTGAAAACATTACCTAACAAATTACATGAAGTATGCAAGTCTGAAACCAGCACTACAGTGATTCAAATTTGGAAGGTATGGTAGAGTACAGTGCAGCACATGATGGCAGAGCTATGTCTAATAGTAAAATTAGTTGCTGCTTTAATTATATAGTACGAAAATTGGGACATGTTTTATGGATATCTTTCAATGTCAGAATTTGACAGAAAATAAGATCTACTTCATGGATAGATTTTCTGGGGTTGAATTTTTTTTCAAAGTCAAAAATATTTTGGGAGGCATGCAGCCCCTGAATTTTGGGCATCCCTAGAGGAAAACTTGAAGATTCATCCATGTTTAAGTTTTCTCAACATGAAGTATCTAATTAATTTAGCATAAATTGTGTTGTTTCACTGTTGTTGTTTGCAGGAGTTTAACTCAATTTACTCTCTTGTTGGTATGAAAAACCCTACCGAGGAGCATGTTACAGATTTTTTTGTAAAGGTATGTACTATATATTTGTAAAGTATATTATGCCTGAATAATAATACCTCTAGAAGTAGAATAATTATAGAACAAAGGAAAATAAATGGTAATTTGTCACATTATTTTTAAAGGCACGCAACTGGGTTATTCTTTTCAATTCACTTGGAGGCAGATGTCAGGGGTTTGAAAAAGAACGTGTAACACCATACATGCATGCTATGGTTTATCATGTTCCAAGGTTCATGCTAAACCATAGAGGTATAAAACAATTTACAGGGCAAGGTTGGTAACAAATAATTTAATTAAGTCCTTTGTATATTAATCAAAGTAGTGTGCATTTCATGAAATTATTTTCACTGTAAGAAATTTATTTCTGTAAAATCTTTCTTTTTATAGGCGTTGAAAAGTTAAATGATGATTGTCGCCGCATTCATCTGCAGAGATCCAATAAGTGGGATGCCCCAAAGGATGTATTACTTGTGGAAAAACGAATGGAAAAACTTAGCAATTGTCAAAGGGCTCCCCGCCAATACAAGAAACAAGATTCAAACTACTGGGACAGGGATATTAAAGAAAGTCGTGCAAAGCGACCACGTTTGTGCACAGAATTGCTTGTACCTGTGGAAAGTATCGCTGTGGAAGCTATGAGTGTAGAGGAAATCAAGACAGAACTTAATGCACGGGGAATTAAAACACGTTTGCGGTCAATAAAGAAATTGCAAATTTTGCTAAAAAAGACACTGCAAAATACACAACCAGAAGGTAATAATATATTAATTGTAAAATGCAAAGATGTAAAGCAATAATAGATTAATTTTTATGTTTCACATAATTTAAAATGGTCAAAATGTCAATGTGTTAGAACCAGGATTTTAAACTCTCGATTTCAAACTCAAGGCTTTTGTTTGCTATGCTGGTTAATGGAGTCACATAAACTGGAGATCTGAATCATCTAATCCAAAATAATATGTTGTTATATTTACACAGTCTGGGCGACTCCAGTTAATGCAGTATGCACATGTGCACAACCAACTAGACAAGGTCTTTAAATAAATTTAAGCACAGGAAATTATCCAATATAACTTTAATATAAAATTTACAAGTTTCCTATGTTGCATGCCCTTTTCACAACAGTAATACACAATTTTTCTACTGGAAATCTTGGCGCCTTACATAAGTTTCCTCGTTGTAGGACAGAATGTGCAGGTGACCACGACAACAGAGGTTTAATTTTCAGAGGAAAATCAATAGCCATACCTTCGCCATGATCACTCATGTAATACCACCAGTGACTGGATAGCTTTAGCCTTGAAAAATCCTCCTTCTGGAACAGAAAATGGCCACGATGCTGGGATGGCTTGCCTTTCTGGTGTGTCACATATCTCCAGACAT
>JAOTOK010026193.1:0-23691 GCA_025770025.1 Virgularia gustaviana
AAATCTTGAAAATAGTCCTAGAATGATTTGATTGACATCCGATAAAACGAGCCTTACGAGTCTTTTGATCGTCAGGATATCAAACAAATCTACCGAGAAGGAAATTTAGATTTTGCTCTACGATGACCGTGCCCGGTACCCGGCACACAAAATTTCACACACACACACACGCTTTTACAAGGGAAGATTTTTCCATTGGGCAAAACTGGACCGTACGCTCATGCATATAACTGCTTGATATTATGTAAAATTTTAAGTATGACTTTTCCCTCATGTGAGACATCGACATTCAGCAGTCAGATATAATCATAGGAGGAATATATGAGTTATTCAGAAAGCACCCATTTTGGGATGTCTAAGGGAATTTATACATACAGGATTAATCGATATGGATAAATAATATATGAGCCATAGAAACTTGCCATGAAAGCCATGAAAACTTTTACTAATAATACTGTTGTCAAACACTCTCAGTGCAGTTCGATTATAGGTAGTGCATTTGCATATCAAACAAACCGTAATATCTCAAGAATGAAGCTAGGATCAAAGTTTTACATATCTGGTACCCTCATTTTAAACGATCTCCATGCAAGGATAAAATACTTCGATCAAATTTCCTTGAATAAATTTTAACGGCAGTTCCTTTAATTTACATCCTGTCGTGTCTCCTCTAGTGTTGATGGGGTGGACAAAAATACATGTCATTGCTTTTGATTCTTCATTTACTGTTTACATGAGGTCAATTTCACCATTAATTACGAGTGTAGCTACTGCAGTAAGTGAGTTCATTAATAAAGTGTTATAATTGAAAGAAAACTGTACATGTTGTAGTCTGCCAGTCTGGTAAGCAAAACCTTTACAATAACAGGTATTGATGTCTAATTTGAGGTCTTAATTTGCAAATGATACTGTTAACTTGTTTGTGATCTGGTATAATCTTGTTGTAGTTTGTCTTAATGCTTTAAACGTTTCTTTGCTAGACCTCGACTGCATTATAACCACTGCATAATCTATATAGAGAGATTAGATTATAGTATAGCGCATCTATTTACTGGAAAATGCAGCCAGAGGCGCCATGAGTCCCAACTACGACATATTGAAAGTTCTTAGGTCATTCAGAACTCAAATAATAGAGTGAGTATTCTGTATCAAACGATACAATCCATGTAGTCTGCGGTATAGGGTAACAAAGACTATCATCAGCAGGACCCACATAAAACGATATGATTGCTCATTATAATTTAATTAATTAATGAATTTCACTATACCAAATACAGCTTACAAATAAACACAATTCATACGAGTATATAGGCATCCACTTGTTTTCTTTTGCTTATAATCTGACTACTTCATGTCTATTTCTGGTCTAACTACTTATACGAAGTGTTTTTCCTGGCATGGTTAGTATATAATAACCAGACCATTTTCACTTCCCCCAATAACGTTTGTGCTGCTTGCACTACGGTGTAAAGTCAGTGAAAGCTACAAGTTCAAAAGTGGTGAATATAGCCCCAAACTTGTTCACTCTCTAGTTTTTCAAACAATTCGTGTAGCTACTTAGATTTTCAATGAGAGAAGTTTTGTTGTCTCATCCAAGACTAATGATTTAATATTACTTGTAAATCTGGCAATCTTTCAGACATTTTCCCTTGGAGGCACAAATTTAGCAGACAATAATCAGATATATACAGAGTATTTTTTTTATAAAATCCCTCGTAAAAATTCAAGTGGAGTGCACTTTAGGGTTTAAACCACTATAACTATGGGTTTAGGAGCAAGCTTATGTTGAACAATGTCCACATTATGTTTTTGATTAGATATAGTTTTAGAAAAGGAATTAATTCAGGGAAAATTGGAAACAAAACGTTGAATTATCTTAGGAATTTATCAAAGATAAGTGTATGGTCTCTTGACGATGAAGTCATGGTGACAGCATATGTCATTATTTATCATATTAAACTATGATGAAAGATGTTTTTGCCAATTGGATCAGACAGTTTTAAAGAAATGTTTTGAGTTAATTATTGTGTTGCACGTCCCGAGTTTGTTGAGTGAGGTTTAGAGAAAATGTGACCATTGATGAAAATTGAGAATTCCTGGAGACTTTTTTTTTATTAAAACCCAATTCCTTACAGAAAGATATAGAATGTTGATTATTACAGAACTAAAACATAATGAAATGCGCAAATGTAAAATAGCGGTGAACTGGCAAACATTTATAGCTAGGTTTTGACTTTTGGGCAAAGGTCTTTTTATCAGAACAAAGTTGTGCTATGCAGTCTGTGTGAAATATAGCCTGCGCAGCAGACGTTTATACGTCTGCTGTGCAGGCTGTGTGAAATACAGTCAAAAGTAAAATGGTGGTGAACTCTCAAACATGTTTTGAAGATACATCTGCGCTAAGTAAAAGTAAACAATGAACAGTATAGTACTGTGTAGCCAATGTGAAATACAGAGTTAAAAGTACATAGGTGGTGGAATTTCAAACATGTATAGTGTTGCTGACGTTTTAAGCGAAAGTCTTTCATCTGCTCTAAATTGTAGTATCTACTGTGTAGGCAACTGTGGACAACGTGGAAAACAAAGTTAAAATTGCATTTTTAGAGAAATATCAAACATGTATAGTTTTGTGACATTCTTTGACCAAAGTTGAAGTATATATAGCTAGCTACGATGTATAAGCATGCAGTGCCGTGTTATAGTGAAATACGAAGTGAAATATAGTCTTGAACTACCAAAGGTGTAGCTATAGTATATAATGTTTTCAGCCAGATGTCTTTTATCACACACAGTATAAAGTTGTCGTGCTATGCAGTGCCAGTGTGTTGTTATTAACACAAACCTTTCATCAAAATGAAGTGTGTATAGTCTGACTATAGACGAATTATGTACGTGTGATAGTGATACTGATTTACAAAGGATGCGCCTTGATGCGTATTGGACTACTTTTGTTATACTTTAAAAACAGTTGAATGATGCAGCTTGTCCGTGATCTCAGACTCTTATTTATTGGACGTTTCTCACCAGCCTCTTGAAGCGAAGTGATAATACGACACGATAGCTGTTACTGCATCAGCACAAGTGGAAATTGGTTTAGCCCTGTCTACACTTGCTTTGGCCCTGCTGGTTTGTAAGTGATAGGCCTTTTTTTACTCGCAAAAGGCATCTGAATGTCAGAAAACCTATATATGGTACTGACTGTTAACTAAACAAACATGTCATATGGTCATCTTGCTTGTCAATATTTCAAGTGATTGCCTGTTGTTCTTGACTTTTAATATTTTACCTTGTCTAACGTCAAACTATTCTACTTGTCAATGAAAGAGCTCACACAGGGAAAGGTTTGAAAACTATCTCCTTAAGTCTTTTTTTTCAACTGAAGCCAAATTATAAAATATTAGTCTAGCACCAGACAATTTTACTCGTTATTGTAAACCAATAAATTAAACTTGCAAGGAGAGACTTCGTTTACGAGATTTAGTCAGAATATCATAATATTTAAGACACAAACTTAAAAGGTGTTAGTTGAAAAAAAGAGAAAAGCGCTGTGCACTCATCACTCGTCCAATCCACTTGTGGCGTACGTCATGCTGACGTCATGTTACGTCACAGACTTATAGACCCAGGCCTTAGAACATAGCCAAATAAGGAAACATTAACGCTTTACCCACATTTGTAGGTACACTAGTGTTAGCAGCCAGCAATTCGTTCTCGAATGTCCGAAGTGATCCTCCATCGTCCCTCAGGAGCACCCTACGCAGGTTCTCGCGTCCACGTCATCACAGTCACCCCGCGGGCAAAGAGCGAGCACGGAATTTTATTAAGAAGACGTTACAAGAAGCTGGTCTTCATGTTTGGTCTGAATATGTTCCATTGACTGAGGTTAGTTACAACCCTTAGATCATTAATTCAGCTTATACGACATTCACCTATATACCCCCACTCCACACTGCCAAAAGCTGAATAGGTTGTTCAAAAAGGTGTGGTACTGCGAATAAAATAAAGCCATGATACGCAGGTTATATTGTTCAAGGAGTGCAGCACAACAATGTTCAGTCCTGTTTCATCAACTTCCATCAACCTGTTCGTTTTTGCGCTTCTACCTGACATAATTACCAAAGACTGTTATATGGTTATAGACTTTGGAAGGGGAGAATATTGTGGCAATGGCAAGTGGAAGCAACACAGCAACCGCTGATGACAGGATCGTGATAGTGGGCGCGCACTATGACACGACCATCCGAACTAAAGGAGTTGATGACAATGGGTCAGGAGTTACAGCATTGCTGGAAATTGCGAAGCAAATTGGTGAGTGATGTAGTGTGGTGTGGTGTGATGCGATGCGATGTGGTATGCAGTACACTGACGTGTGTGTGGCATGTGGATTGCCATGTGGCGTAGTGTGGCCTGACATGGCGTGGACTGGCATTTGATATACCATGTGGTGTGGTGGAGAGTGGCGTGGCGTGGCATGTGATGTTGCACGTGATGTGGGATGTGGTGTGGCACGCAGAGTGGCCTCGCGTGGCGTTGCATTTGGCGTGAGATGTGGTGTGGTGTGACAGGGCATGCGTGGTGCAATGTGGTGTGGTGTCGTGCCATGTGCTGTGCTGTGGCGTACACTAATTTTTCCAATTTCCATTCAACATACCAGGAAGAGCAAAGTGTCAGACTGAAAATACGATATTATTTGTGGCATTCGATTTTGAAGAAGACACAATACAGGGCAACTATTTGGCGCCGTTTGGTAGTAAATGGTTTGTACAGAATTTAACGGCGTATCTTGAAGTAACTGGAGGAAGCATCGAGGGAGCATTTATCATGGAAATGATGGCTAACTACAACACATCAAAAGGTACGTCCTATTTTTTACTTTGTCTAACAAACGAAAACTCTACTTGTCAAGGGAGCTTCAGGGTTAGCCGGACAACTCACTTTCTCAACTCTTTCTCTTATACAGCAACCAAAACCGACCACGTTTTTACTTTGCATAACATCAGATTAACTGAGTCTAGCTGTCAATCGCACTTTTCTATCCTTTCTCTGCTACAACAACCAAAACTGACCACCTTGGTATTTTACTGTTTACTTTGCATAACTTCAGATAACAAGACGCCCGCTAGGCGTTAAAGCCGTGGCGCTTGTAGTAGCCGCTGGCCCGCTAGTGAAGCGCGCGTTTCTGGTAGAAGCGCTTGGCGCGCCGCAGCCTCTCCCCCCTTCCTACAGTAACGGTGAGCGCGCAAAGAAGCATGGACAGGGCTTAACCCCTAATGACGAAGAGTGGCACCGGAAACATGAGCTGTTGGCTTCCGCCACGGCAAATGATTTTAGTTATAGACATGCGTAGGTAGATATATAGCAGGATAGGTAAAAATAGCGGGGTAGATGGATACATGCAGGATAGGTAGATACATAGTGGGGTCGGTAGATATAAACGACGGAGCTTAGATATGCAGTTAGGTATAGGTACACATTGTAGTTAATCAACCAACTGCTTGAAATACTCATATAGTGAAATAACTAAGGAACTATTGACTTACTTTTTATTTGATCCGTGATTTCTTGAAGTGGCTACATGTCCAAAACTATCACTTTTGTCTCGTTAGGATCCCAAATCTTCCCCAGGTTCTTTCATGCCATTTCGCCAGCTGCGTTCGATGAAGTGATAGATGATGGGAAACGTGGTAATTTCTTGGCGGTGATTGGACGACGCGATTCTGACCATCATCTCATGACCTTGTTGAATGAATGTTATCAAAAAGGTGAGTGAAATACAGAATGAGGTGGAGTGAAATGGAAATGGAATGGGGATGAAATTGGAATGAAATGGGGGTGAGAAAGGATTCATTCAAAGGAATGTGTATGTATTACAGTCCAGTGGAAATGGAATGAGGATGGGAAATGGGAATAGAATGAAAATAGAGATGGCAGGGAATGGGAACAGAACGTATATAGACTAAGAATGGAGGGGGGAAGCGAGATAGGGATGGAGTGGTGTGGAGGAAAGTGAAAAGGTGTTGAGTTGGATAGAGTGGAGTGAAGTGGAGGGCAGAAATATCGAACTATAGACTGGAAGTAGAGTGGAGTCATTCTTCTATTCCTTTGGAGTTGTAAAGCAATCGTGAAATCAACATTTCTACTCTCTCTTCCTCCCTATGTAGACACGAACTACCGGGCCCAACAAGTCCCTATTCCGTTGGACGGTCGGCCTAGTGACTCTCCCTATCGTAGATATTTCCGTGATTTCTATCGCAGTGACCACTACAGTTTCTGGGAAAACGAGATCTCGTTCAGTGCCGTCATGTTGACGGATACATCAAACTTTCGTAAAAATATGGACAGATGCTATCATAGAAAATGTGATAATATGAAACAGATTACGAAGAAAGATTTGGAGTTCCTGCGGAGGAATGTGAACGCCGTTATCCAGGCAGTATTGCGGCTGAGTAGAGCTGGTGAGTGACAACATCACACAAAGTTTATTTTGAATTGTCTGCCTTGAACGTTTTCCCTTCAATAATAGATCTCCCTTTGACATCCACTTGAGATTAGGAAGTTTAAGCTTCACTACGAATACGGATAGCAATGCCAAAATTTCCGAAGTCTTTCTGTGATTGGTCAGCAGAAAAATGTCGGACCAATCACTGAACAGTATCACGAAATTTTCGCATCAGTATTCGTATTCGTAGTGAAACTTAAACTCCCTATTATCTGTTATCTGTTATTAGATGAGTGAAATCATTTTTAACGCTTTCTCTGTGACACCTCTTTCTAAACTGATAATATGCATATATGATTTCTTCTTAGAATCATGTCAGTCTGCCTCGCTCGGTGCAAAGAGATCTATCCTAAAACCTCTCCAAACCATGGCCGCTGGTGCAGCAAGGAAAAATACAGCTACAACTATATTGATATTCCTAGCAATCGTCTTGTTCAATATTTCTTTCGTGACATGCTACATTATCTAAAGTAGAAATTGTTCATACACGCTGGACGTGAATTTTAGACAAAGTACCCTGGCCCACCGTATTGTGGGTTCCTCTAGTCATAAACCACGTGACCAGGAAGCACGTGGTCTACACGCCAAGAATCACGCAAAATGTTACAAGTCTGTTAATATCAGCCCCTCTTAGTTAGATTGTTCTACCAAGTTGATATCTTTTTACAGCCATCAACTTGATAACACTATATAACTAACTATAACTATATCCACAAGGCTGTGATTACTTGATAAACTAACAACCTTTTCACAACTTGATAACAACTTGTCATTTTCTTGGTGTTTGCAGCTAGCATCACGTGTAATATAATTGGAAACTAAATTATAGAGTAACTCAAGGTAAAAACTCTACTGCTTTGTACAAGAAATTATTTTGTACTCATTTTGACAGGGTCCACAACACTGCTAACTAGGGAAGAGGTTGTGGCTCAAAATGCTTGAGATGGTAATATCGGAAATCGTGATTACAAAATTATCAATTATTACAAAACAAAGACGAATACAATATGGGAAGGACTGTTATTGTAAATAATGTTGTATCATATGGAAATATTGTACAGTGAACGCAACATTTTGTAAAATATTTTTAGAAACATTTTTGCTTGGAGTTGGTGTACTAATATGGTTATTATTTATTTGGGGAAGATCATTTTGTAATTGTTTAATACATGGAAAGAAATCTACTAAACTTTGCTTTGTCGTTGTTGGTCTATCATTGTAAAACGTATGTGCTACCAAGATAGATATCCGCCTTAACGTGAAATACTTTAAGCGTTCTTGATTCTCCAAATTCTCCCTAACTTAGTATTATTTTACAAGCA
This sequence comes from Virgularia gustaviana, assembly GCA_025770025.1. Taxonomy (NCBI): domain Eukaryota; kingdom Metazoa; phylum Cnidaria; class Anthozoa; order Scleralcyonacea; family Virgulariidae; genus Virgularia; species Virgularia gustaviana. The sequence goes on from JAOTOK010026193.1 coordinate 7,822, forward strand.
TTGGTCTGTTAACACTAAAAACGTGAAAGACATATAGTTATATATTTTGAGCAAAATAACCTTAAAACATCGTTTGTTTATAACTGTAACTGGGCACCTGTTCAAAATATTTTTAATAATGGTTTGTTTAGAAATATTGTTGAAAACAGTTTAGTTTCTTCACTCGATGAGAGAGCAATCTGGCTTTTTAAATATAAAAAAATATCATTAACTCCTATAAATATTTAGAACTATGATTAACAATTTCTAAGGTAATTGACTTCTCCCAGATGGTTTTCCTGTAATTTCGCAAAATATAATAGTGATGATGAATGAAAAATTCCGAAGGCTAAGTGCTTTACTTTTAACATTTCTGCACCTTGTCTAAATAATATAGGATTTTAGAGAGAAAAGTGTTAAAAACTAGCTATATCTCAAATTTAAAAATACAAAAAAGTAGTCATCTTTTTTGACAGAATTTCGCCAAGTTTTTGAACTTCATTGCCCGGTGATAGCCAAGTCATTCTGATATGTATTTTCCGGAGAATACAATATATTTTATTATTTGACAATGTCGTTGTAGTCATTTATTATTGAAATGTGGCTGTCATAAAGGGATTAAACAACAGGTAGGGAACATTTCTCACAGTGAGCAGTATAAATAATTGATTATTGTCATTATTGAAGTTATGGAAACGAGTTGAAAACAAATTATTTGACCAAGTTGAGGCTGGGAATCGCCGATAACAAACTAGCTACAAGTAAATTCACGCGGTGAAGTGTAGGACTTATGATAAAAGCTCCTTTGTTATAATATCGAGAAATAGATTTAGAAAAAGACTGGTTTCTTGACGTTGTTCTAAAATATGGTAATATGCTGGCAGCTGTGATATATGCAAGGCCAAGAGTTACAGGTACCTAATAATTCGTTCTTGGCCAGACTATTAAGTTAAATACAACAACACGAACAAATGGCGGCAAGTAGAAGTTATCTAGTCGAAGAAAAAAGCCAGGGGAAGAACAGCACTGAAGACACAAATTTCAGCTCTTGGGGACCGAGTGGTTTATTTGAGGAAGAAAGTAATGATTATAATCCTAATGGCTGGAAAAGGCGTGGAATTTCTTCAGATACGGGTGAAGTACAACAAGAAACAAATATTAAAAACAAAACAGCTGTGAAGTTACCTGGTAATTTTCCAGGCATGAGCATGTCTTGGCGAGAAAAAACTTCACAAGAAGTCTGTGAAAAGAAAAAAATGATCCACCATGAAGAAGCTCTAATGAATATCACTATGGACGATATCCAGAGGGTTTTGAGCCCTCGACAAAAGTCACCACGGAAGGGAAATCCCGGGAAACGCAGTATCCCCGGTATTGAACACAATGCAGGTGCCGACAAGGTAAAGTGTTTTTAGTTAGGGCGAGTGGTTTTATCATTATTTGGTGATCAATAGTATGTTATTATAAATACATAGCTGGAAGACTGTTTTTACTTGAAAAAAACATTTAGAAAATATTTGATCAAAAAGCTTTGGCATCCAAACCCGAGGATGGTACAGGTGAGGATAGGATGGGGTGGAATAGAAAACCATGCAGGGACAGGAGTGGAATAGGTTGGTACCGAGTGGGATGCTAAGGGACAGGATGAGATGGCCAGAGTGTACAGGAATACGAATTAGTTTTCCCCCACAAAAGCAGCTACACTAAGACACTTTAGTATTTACTCCACCTTAAATACCCCAATTTTACTTTTCATGGGTAAGCTGCAGAAATGGATTGAGTTAATTTATGAGCAATTTTGTTTTTTTTGTCAAGCAGGTGGAGAAGACTGGGGGTGATGTCACATTCTGCGATAGTCATGTTACTGGAAATTTATCACATTTGGGCAACCCATACCATGGTACCAGAGAAAACATTAACCAGGAAGAAAATAGTATGGTGGTTCAGAATAGTCATGGCAACGAACCTGGTGGTGTAAGTAAGGGGGTAAATACCCCCAGGGGAAAAAGCTCTGGTATCAATAAATATCACGTTGGTGACAAACTTCCTAGTATTGAATCAGGAAAACAGGAATTATGTCAATCATTACCAAACAGTCCTCGGTTAGGTTCTGCACATTTTAATGTCACTCGACTTATGACCGAGCTTGACAACCTTTGTCGGATGAAGGGAAATGGTGATGCAACCGGACAACCACCAGAAACTGACAGTAACCTCACTTTGGAGATGGTACATGAAGCACGCCGGTCAAGTGTATTCAGCCCACGTCGGGATACCACCAGAGGACACCACCACTCCAGACATCGCAGTCTACCAAATCTAACCCTACCACAACGGTATTTTGTCAAACTTGACCCAGTACGCGCCTCTGCAAGCCCGGTGAACTTAAACACGAGGAATAGTGCATCATCACGACGATGTCGGAGACTCTCGGAGAACTTGCAGAAATTGGATGAAAGTGAAACTGTCGTATCCGAAGCAGAAAGGAAGAATCTCATTAAACAATGGGTTCGAGAAACAACAGAGATCCGAACGAGTTATGCTAATGATCAAGACTATCGAACTGGAATTGAGTCATGAACGCAGTTTAACTGTACTGTTTACTTTAATAAACGAGCGATCGCGTTTAGAGACGATAGAACACGCCTCGAGAGTTTATTAAACGACTTCAAAAACGTCTAACCAGTATTTTTTATAAAAAAAACACTGCGAATTAGGAGAATTAAGAGAATAGCAATTTTCACAAAAGTCGTCAGTCGCGAATCATACTCAGATTTATACCGAGATTTTTCTTTTTTACGATAACCCTTTTTCTTTCCAAACATTTTTCTTTCAACCCTTTTTCTTTCCAAACTTTAAATCCCTTGTCCATGCAAATAATGAAATATAGATACAACCCTACAATCTGAGAATACCAGACAACCCATAGATTACATTCCACCATATCTCTGGTTTGGTATTATTCAGCATATTTTTGTAGAAAAGAGAAGGTTAGGAAGCTCAGTAAAAATGAATTACAGTTCTAGTTGTGCAAATGTGAATGTGATCGCTTCGAACATCACGCGTCTATTGTATTTGTGCCAAACGAACGAACGGGATTGTTTTGGTTGGACTACTCGCCCGTGACGGTGGACAAACGATCCTCTAAGTGAGGCTATTGGTTTGTTTGGCACAAATACAATGGAAACATGATGTTCAAGCGATCGTCTTCTTGTGATAAACTAAACAATATAGTTTAGTTTCCTAACCTTAACTCTTCTATAAACTATGTACCGGTATTCAGAGATCCATGATTGATAAAAGCATAATTACTACATCGCAAAATGTTGCACCAAAGGTGCCCCAATTAAATCACACACAAACCCTCTGAATTTTAGAGAACTATAACCAAGAATAAGAAAAACAGTATCATTATTATGAACACTCATTTTTATTGTACTGTAATTGAAATTACAATATTATAATTATCAAACTTTGCACTCACATAATAATTCAAACTATGTACACACAGTATACAAAAGAAAAATGGTGTAAGACCATCATAGTATCTATCTGGAAGAAGCTAGGTCGAAGAACAAGAATTCTTAATAAAAGTTTTAAATTCTCTTGTTTATGAGATTCTTAATCATTGATTCTTAGTACACACTACAAAAAATTTATATTCTATTGTGGTATTCATGCAGTTTATTATTATAAGAATTATCAGAAATTGGGAGAGCTTAATTTTTGGCAGTTTAGGTGGGAAGACAAAAACTAAAAGATTATTAAAGGTTGCTGACATTTCTAGCAAAAGTCCATCATTGTTCTGACAAATTTGTTTAATAAAATGTCAACAATATTGCTTTGTAGTTTCGGCCTTACGATTTTTGATTAATCAGGAAAGGATTCTTCTTCAATCTTGCGAACGATTTTGGTATGAAATGAGATTTCTAAACATTGTATGAATTTAGCACCCAATATTGAAACGTTTTCTGGAATAAACTATGATATATACGAAATGATTTGGTAACATTCCAAACCATAACATTGATAGACTCAGTTAGGATATGATATTCTACAATTTACAAACACAAAATGTTAATTAGCTTTGTTAACAAAGCACTTGTTGAGGCGAAGTCACTGATACCACCCCGACCCCACCCCCTTAAAATGGAAAGAAAATATCCACAAACACTTACTGCAACCAGTAAACTGTCATAAAATTACTGATGGTATACTCCATAAATGTCTTTTTGGTATACTCTGTAAATGTATAACTATTTTGAAAACATTCTTGTGCCTTTTTGGTTTGTCTTTGTAGGAATTTTTTCGGCAAGTAATCAGTATTACTGACTCATCACAATTACTATAGATTTGCTGCACAAAAAATTAAGGAATGATATTATGTACAAACATCATGAGATAAACAGCTGTAGACAGTATGGGTTGTCTTGTAACTTTGTGATCAAGTTTTGCAAGCGTTCTGCACTTTTATCCAAGACCAGCCCATCAATGCCTTCTAACAAATTAAACCCAGGCATGTAATAACTCCTGATACGATGGTTTCTCAAAGCTCGGCGAAGATTCTCCAGTACTTCCATTACCCGTAATGCCAGTTTATCCTCAAGCCAATCCTCACGATGCATGTGGCCTGAGATATTCCATGCAAGCAATGCATCCACCATCTTTCGTGTGACAGGAAAATGTATGTACTTCTCACAAAGAAAATGTAATATATCCCGTACAATATAGCGTAAGCCACCATCCAAGTCCATATATGTAAACAATGCATTCTCTATTGACATTAATGCAACATGCCACAATGTTCTCCAGCGATCGTCTGACAATAACCCCCAGGAATAATGTGCTGATAAGAGTATCTTATGATGTTCAAAAAGCTCTGGGATATCAGATCGAATGCACCGTGGCCGCGTCGAAATTTCAACAGACGGAATGACATACACAACAATGCTCCCTGAAAATTTTGTGCTTAGTTCAAATCGAAATTTCGAGCTTGCTAGGTCCTCCTCACTAACACAGACACTACCAAGTGTATGTCTTGAATGTAGTTCTTGAATGGCCTGTGTGCCAAGTTTTTTCAGTTGGTGGTGAATGGCAGGTGGTTCAAGAAAGCCATCAACATCCAGAAACCCATACCATGGCCAATCGTAAACAGACAAGGGTTGGGGACCTCGTTCAGTCACCTCCAAACGGGAATACCCTTGTGGGGGCAAAAGTAATGTCAGAGTAGAAATTGTGCAAATTGCTGATTCTAATTACCACTTTAGTCAATTTTATCAAATCTGATTGGTTAAAAACACAACTATGCTAATTAGTGTTTTTCTCCCAGATTCCCTCATGAACAATAAAAGCATCTGGTGTCCTTACAGTAGACAATGGCAAAATATCAAGTGGATTGTGGTACAGCTTAACCCAGTTTCAGGCAGAACCCCTCTGCATGCTTTCACATATAAACCAAAACAAATTAAAAACTAACCTTCTTGGACAGCATCAACCACCTCAACCATGTTATCCAAACTTTTTAATATTGCGTAGACCTCATAACGACATGACGATATTGAGCTAATCATGTTTGCAGAAACTTCTTTGAAAATCATAACTTTGTCTGGGTCAGTGTCAGCAATCTTTTCCAGTATTGTGTTTACATGGTTTGCAATTTCAGTTTTTGTAACTGACTGGTCGACCTTTGACAGTTTCTTTGTGTGCAACAGATGAAGCATTTTGTTCAATCCTGATAAATCCATGGTAAAAGATGACCAAGAGAAACTGTAAAATATTAAAATAAATATTAAATTTTTAAGCACTATTGGCTATGTACTTAAATAGACATGTTCAAGGGGAATCAATGGGCAGGTTTTCCCCATTGTGTGACAACAATTAAAGTTTTCTATGAAAGTTGTCATCACCACAGCAGGGCACAATAATGTTTACACATGTAAGACTATAACATGACAGAAATATAAATGTAAACAGCATATGAAAGCAATTTGCAAGCCACTAGTAATACAAATCCATCATTCATATGTCGTTTACATTTAAAATTATGACATTCAATTTTGAAATTGCAGCTCAAGAAATGCTGCAATACATGCACACCGTTTAATTTAATTTGAAAAACGCTGTAATAAAAGATATGTAGATAGTTGCCTCTGAAAGATTGTTTTAAGTGTTTTTTAGGCTATTTCACAATTTTTCTCTTATTAGACTTGCTTTGTTACTGAGTTACTTCAGTTTGGGCTGTTCTATTTATTATATGAAATATTTATGATCCCCCAAGCTATGGATGAAGTAGCTACAGGTCAGTTTTATTTTCTTCAAATGCTAATTCCTGCAGGCCACTTTCTAGTAAAACAATTCAAAATAACAAAGAATTTCCAACTGGCATAAAGTTCTGCATTGATTCCTACCACAGGTCCCAAATTGTATCTAATTCCTTCACATAAATTTGAGAATCCATGTGAATGTTTTGCAATTAAGACATGCAAAGGTTTTTACATCACACATTTTTGTCACTGCAAAATGGGTTAACACTTTCATTCCCATTGTTGCCATTCATCTACTTATAATGTATTATACTCTAACACCAGACAATTTTACTTGTCAAGGGTAGAACTCCCACAGATTTGGGAATTATAAAAGGTTGAGTACAATTTGCTCTTATTTAACAAGAGAATACAAAATATATATTTCTGATAATTATATATGACACAATCACACATTACTTGTCTAATAAATTTATATAATGAAATGGTATAGAGGGCCAGACAGTATCATATTGCTACGATTTTGTAAGTATTAAAACTGTCCATGTTTTCTCGAGTTTAACACTTTGACTTTCTTATTTGCAAATTATCCTTGTTTCCCTACAAACTACAAAGCAATGAAATTTACTAAATCCTTAGTAATAGCTGGTCTCCACGAGTATGCATGCAACCATTCAGTTAGTAAACACAAAGATTTCACAATTTAAACACTTCCAATTTGAAAAACGTATATAAATTTAAAAAACAGTGCTATTTTTCATTAATAAATATGAACGATCAGGCTTAAATTATAATATTTGCATGTTGGCAGTCTTTAGTCTTTGATTAAACATCAGCCATGATTTGCAGTGGCGCGATGTTTTTCTACAACTCTATGTTATATTTAGAAAGTAATCCAGCTAAACAAACTCACCAGGGAGTGACCACCCTTGCCTACCAAATATGAACTGAAGTACTTGTGTACAAAGAAATCCGTAGCTGAACAACGATCGCAACAAGAAGAAAACTAAATAAATTCACATCAGTCCAACAGATGATGCACACTAAAACTACGCCATTTTGAAGTGGAGCGTTTACTTTAATTATTCAAGTCATAGGTTCTCCATAGAGCTAGAGGTTAAGAGATTAAAGACTCAAAAACCTTTCGTTCCAAAACACAAATCCAACTTGAGCATGATATTCAGGAAGTTTTTAATGCATGCGAAGAGAACCCGCCACGCACGATACACGCGCGACACACATTCCCCGTACTTCGGAGTTCGGAACGCGTCGGTCGTCGTAACTCGTAAACTTAGGCCGCCCGTTAGTGTATAAATGACCATAAAAACTGTAGGTTTAGCTAGAAGTAAATTTGATCTACATCTGCCAATTTATCTATCATACATACAAAGTTCACAAGTCCCTGGCCTACAGTGACGTGATATGCCAACACGACCAAGATGTCATAAATAGTTTTGGCAAAAATATTAACCGATAGCGCATCATGTGATACCTTGACTATTAAAAAGTCCGGCAAACCGTGTTCTGCTCATCTTATAAAGTATAACTTTAATTTGAAGCAAACTATTAAAGTTGTTGCTTTGCAACAGAATAAATCTAAAAATTATAACATAGCAACACAATTATGCATACGTTGTCAAGTTTAATTTGACAAGCTGTCAAATAATCTTATCTTTACTCTGTTAAATTAACTATACAATGCTTGCTAAAACTACAATATTACTTAACCCTAGAGAACACAGTGGGGCATATTTTACAGCGTCTAATGCCAGACAATTTTATTCGTTAAATAGTTTAGTGTTGTGTAGACAGTAATAAAGTCGATATAAGCCTAAAGCGAAGGGAACTGCCCAAAAGTAAGAAAAATGGCTGAGGTGTCGAGCTGACCAACTGACGACCCGTTCACTTATCAGAGCGACTACCTTTATTCGTTAAAGGTAGCCAGAGGTAGTTAACTCTGACAGTTTTCTCCTAACACAAAACAAGAAAAGGATAAATTTGGTCATGACAAACGATTTTTCCTTTGTATTAGTATATATTGCCCGTAGACGTGTACCTGACGAGGCACTAAATAATCATAAAACATTAAGACCGAATATTGGGGTTGACTGATAAAATAAAGGGTAAAATATCTGACTGTTCTGCTGAAGTAGAGGTTTTAGGTTAGTAAAATACTGCATAAATTTTTGTATTCTTGAAATAATATCTGACTCATATATCAAACTAGAAAGCCAGTTAGTTCATAATTTTCTACGAATCAAAATGATTTCCCCCCCCAGGTTTAACCGAGGCAAGGTGCGTTGCTATGGCAAAGGTACGTAAAGCAATTTGTTGCAAACACAGTGACTGACTGAAGTGCAATTTTTTCATTATCGTCATATTGACTAATTTGCATGTGTCTCAATAGTGTCTGTCAAAACAGTACGACGAAATATTGTCTAATCAGACGGTTTCTTTTTGAAAAGAAAATGAACCATTGTTTTTTTTGAAACCAAAGTGAAGCTTTGTCTTTCCGATTCTTCGCAATCTGTTTAATATACAAAGGTTTTTAAGTCCTAAGCAAACACGAATGGCTAGATACGACAAAGGATTAGATGTCCTTGTGCGGTAAAAGAATTACACCATTCAGCTCGCAGCGAGTATTCTTCTATGATGTCAATATTTCAGATAATGTCCATCTTTGGCATACATTATTCTCAGTATCAATTCGTAAGAGAGATCCTCTTCTGCTTCAACATAAGAGACACGTCTTAGTTTGATTTTGGAAATCAATAACTTGACAGAAGTATTAATAGTTATGCGTCATGTGAATACACGCACTATACGCCATGATAGTGATTAGTTTTCTTTGAAAAGCTTAATTAATCACAATTCTATAGACGTATGTTGCAATTAGACAAATATTTCCCAATGAGAATGATTTATCAAATATTCTAGTCGCAATTAGAATGCAAAGCCCTGCCAGATTCCAGTAAAAAGCATCGAATCAGCAAAGATAAACTCAGAACAAAGATAAATCGAAAGTGTTAAATATTTTGACACTATTTCACCAAAATCAATAAATCATTCGAGGCACTCGTTTATGTTTTGACACATGCATGTTTCAAACTTGGTTTCCCGATATTCAATAGTCTCCCTATCTCTGAAAGTAGTCGCCCGTTTCTCTGACCAATTTCAAAAACTCGACATATATGCAGCGTGTTGTACGAAAACAGGGATGTTGCAATTCATATATATTTGAAAATTTCACCCTTCAAGCGTTATATAGATTAACTGTTAATGGTTTTACTTTGCCCCAAAAAACTCTGCGACGGAGGAAAAAATTGAACTGCAGTTCGAAACAGTTAAGGAGTTTATTGTCGGTTGACCGTTATTAGTCTTGAAAAACGTGATTTTCAGAAGTACATTATTCTTTAGTTTAAAAGTGTGGCTGTGAGATGAGAAGCAGCTCTGTTTCTACTGAAGACTTTGCTAGCATGGGACGTCATTGACGAAGTTATGTCCGTTGCTTATTGGCAAAATTGGGCTCTGGGGAAAACTATGGTCGTCATTTTTATGTCACATGCTCCCAGCCATTGAACACCTTTTAATCTTAAGGCCACACTTTTATATTCACTCTAACCCTGTTCCTGTAAGAAACCTTTTCCTGACAAGAAAAATCACTCTGATGTTAGACATAGTAAAGTATTAAAAGTCGATTGTAGTTGACGAAAATTTAGCTAGGGAGATAGTTCTTAACCCATTCTCTGACAGCTCTTTCCCTGACAAGTATGTTAGGTGATATTGTTGGTGACATTTATGGCTGCATTGGCTGTATTGGTATGCAGTTTGAAACGTTTTGCTTAAATATTGGGACTAGATTTTCAGAATGTTTCCTTTTTCGGTATTCTTTGTTCACACGACGAAGCCGATATTTGTTTTTCCTGGTGTTAAGTAGAAATGTTCAATTTTGTTGAACAAATTTACTTTACACATTAATTACAACGTGAAAAACTTTGGTTCGTTTTAGAATGCTATTTATCATTATATCCGTGTGCATAACATGGCTATGTCAATTCTAAAAATGACTATCTCGTCATTTTATTAATAACATTGATTTATATTTCATGCAATTTCATAACGGCGGCTTCACTAAGGTTTTCTCTCGTTCTAGCTCGGTCTGTCAGTTCCCATTATGTGGGAGGCATGTGTTGACACGCTCTCCGTGTTCCCACAGCGTGCGGTTTCATCAGCACATCTTCACGAACCAATCAAAAGCCACGCTTTGAATTACGACCAAGATAAGTTGGTCGGTCGCTGTTTCGTTTCTTATTAACCACATAGATTGTCTTGGCTACACTGTGTCGCTTTTCCGTACAACACCAAGTGATATTATCCTCGAAGCTCAACCTGAACACGTCTTCGAAGTCCACCGTCCACCTTGCTCCATACTCCATACAACCACCACAACACACAGCGGATAGATCTCGCTTGGTTTTATGCTAATCTCGAAGGATAACAGAACATGAGTGACAGCTTAACGTTTTATAACCGTTATTGTAATTATTAGTGTTATGTCTGCGAAACTGGACACGTAATTTGAACATAATCAGGCCAAGAGGTGCGTTGATCAATTTATAACACTTGTATTGACGTCCCACCTTCTTTACTTAACTTACTAATAATACCGAGTCTGCGACCCATACAGAACTGTCGCTGTCTTCGTCGCTGGATCAACTGCCGACACCACCAAACGGAGATACTGACCGACAACGGTTCCTGATCTCTGTTCTTTTTGTAGATGAGAAAAAGATCTTCCTGAAATATACTCCTCTGGGAAACACGTGTAGCTACTAACTAATCATTTGCAACAATCATATTTTGTGTTCGCTCAAACAAGTGCGTTTGCTGCTCCGCGATAAACCGATTGTCGCCCAAACAGTAAACCAAGATCACAGCATCTGAAACAGTTTATTGGAAAAGACGTCCATCACGCTATATCGACAATATCAAGTCCGTTTTCCCTTGAGCTGAGTTGCAACTTTGTATCGCCCAACGCTCACAGGATTAGCCAACAGTCGCCCTTAGCAAGATTTAGTGCTCACCTGTTGATGGGAAATCATAAATCGGCATCAGCCTAAGATATACAACACCCGATATTATCATCAAACTGCGAAGGCATTTGTCTATTATTTACTTGCGAACCCATTCACGCTCGGTCATCAGCTCACTGCCACCTTAACATCGTTTGGAGCTGTGAGCACAGATCTCCGAGCTCAATATTATAATATTCAACATCTCTGGCATTTGGCCATATTTTGCACTTAAATACTTTACAGCAATCAAACAAAGTAGCAGAAAGTATTCACACTTCATCAACTCGACACCGCCACCTTAACAACCTCAGTCTGATAGTCTTTGGTAGTCCCTAACAAACAACTCGACAGCGCGCGGGGCATTCCTTGCCTCACTGTTCCACAGAAACACCAACGAACATGGCTAACAGGAATTCCCAAATGCATCAACTATGCAGCTACGAAGACAGTCATCTTACACACTGGAAGAGTTTACCGAATCTCTACATTCTCAACTCTAACTCTTTGGGATTACGGACACAACGAAGTCTGAAAGATAAACGTGCGCAGTTTGCATCAGATCGCGAGGATACGCTTGTCCCTACTCCATTCAGTCCAATGGAGCGCTCAAAATCTATGGACTATCTGCACCGTCAAGGTGTTCTTGACTTGACTTGCGAAGGCTGTAATATCCAAAACAACGAACCACGGGATTTGGAGCTGTCTAATTTCGATCTATACCTAAGTAAGGATTTCACAGATATTATGAACACGTCTTTCTCGACTCGATCTGACTTGGATTCTGCGGACGCGAATGAGCTGGACGAGTCTCTCGATGCATGGACGGAACTTCAGACCAGTGAGCTGACTCGTTCAAACATTACAGAGTCGCTAGCATCACGAATGTACTCTTACGAAAACTTAGACCGCGTTGGCAAAAGTTTTTATAAAATTAACAAATGGTTTCAGCGCTGTAGTTTCGAGGACAACGACGACGCGACAACGAACTTGAAAGCAAATTCGTAGCGGAGATCTGTTGGGCCAACTATACCATTCGTTTCCCGTCAAACTTTGGTCATAATATTTTACCATTTATAATTGAAAACCAGATGGTTTTACTTGAACACGAAACGTTAACTCCTTACCAACTGCAATCACCTATTACTATTTTATTTTGTCCAACATCAGACAATTTTACTTGTCAGGGAAAGAGACTCACGTGGAAGGAATGGCCGGGAAGGTATCTTAGTAACTCTTTCCCAGCTGTGGTTGACTTCTAATATTTTACTCTGTCTAAACCCAGATATTTTTTCATGTCAGGGAAAGAGCTATCACATCGCTTCCCCACTTTGTATCTACTGCTGTTTCTTACACCTGAGGAATGCATTTCTCATTGAAAACAAATATGCGAACATTGAATCTGAAAATATAATCTATCACGCTTCCAGAACTTCCTTATCAACAGGAGTGAAAATCGAAATTCCACAATGAATTATTAATTTGCTGGAAGTAGCGTGGTCGCCCCCAATCACATAAATATTCCATATTTGACAGCTTCGCCAATATTGCTTGTGACAGTCATGTACACAAAACTAGGAACATTATAGTACGGACTCCATAACGCTACATATATGCATCAGCGGCTTGTGAATTTAATAATACGCCATGCGAATTTGGGCGAAGATTGATTAAAAATGCTTGACAAATTATAAGCTGGCCATTCATCAATCATGAGCTATTTATACCAAAAGCCTTGAGCATTTCGGTAGATTTCATATCAAAAGCCTGTTAGTAACACACGGATAACATCCAAGCATGTTCCTCCCACAACTATCTTGCCTTTATGCAAAAACGATCCATGACACTCAGAAACAATATAAGATATCCATAATACTCAGAACTGAGAAACATAGCCGTTCCTTAACATCAAAACAATTTCTCTTTGGTCTTAAATATAAACATCTGGGTGAAGAGGTTCAAATTGTCTCGTATTGGGCAAAGTAAAATCATCTAATATTCGACAGAGTTACTGAAATGTCTGGTCCTGAACAGAGTAAAATTGTCTCGTACTAGACAGAGTAAAATTGTCTGGTATTATAGACAAATTAAATTGTCTGGTATTAGACCGAGTATAAAATTAATATATTGTAAGTTCGATTCTTCTACGAAAGATGTACTGGAGTAAAATCATCTGGTGTTAGGTGAAATTGTATCACATGCATGACGAGAGACAAGAATCGTCTGGTTAGATAGAGTAAAAATCACTTTATGTTAGAAATGCAGAGTAACGATCATCTGGCGTTAGATAAAGTGCCAAAATCATTGAATATGTACAAAGAAATGAGACTTCGTACTCTCAGATAGTCATTGTTAAGTTATTGTTCCTCTTTTCAAAAACAATTACTTTACGCAGTTGGCAGGAAAACAAATATTAATCTAACTCTGTATGTATAGATTACGCAACAAATTGTTATAGATTTTTGGACGTTTGGTATTCTTCGGGTAATGTGCTTAATGGCTTACAATTCGTCGGCCATAAATATTTGCGTGAAATAATGTGTTCAAGAAATCTTGCCAATCAGTAAAGAAAAGTACACAAAAATAGACAGGCCTGAGCACACATGTTGTCGCAGTATTACTATTGTAAATATCTAGATTCATATTAAGACTGGTGGAATAAAAGTTGGTTTCAAATTAGAAATGTTTGAATTTTGATTTTACTGCAGGCATAAAGACACAGCCTTATAGCGTGAGGTTCTCACAAGATTACTAAAAGCGCCGGAAACTGATAAGAAGATTATCATTAAGGTGTGAATAAGACGATTTATCTTCTGTTTTATGGCTAAGATTCAATCTGTGTTTATATCGTAGTTAGTGGGGACGAAAGATTGAGGATAGAATTTTAAATCTTTCCCTGACGAAGAGTTCTTTCGTGGGCAAGCAAAATTGTTAGACAATGTAATACATTAAACGGCGATTGCAACTTGGAAAAATTTTAAAATCAAGAGATTGTTTTTAACACTGGTTTTTAACGCTTAATTTCCTGCTACAGAGCGCTTTGCTAGATAAGTAAGAAAGACTTAAGGAGATGGTTTTTAACCCTTTCGCTGCGGAAAACTGGCAATAATATCCTCCGTTGTTAGCAAATTAAGTAAACTATTCAATGTCGACGGCAATTTTAAAAGACTGAAGATAGTTTTTAACTATATTTCCCTAAATCTTTGCCTGCCTTGTAAAAGCCTCCGATGATTCTAAAGTAAAATCGGTCCGATATTTACAATTTTTAAGTCTGTTATATAGCCTATAGTTTAGTGGCCTGTCGGTGATAAGAAATTTGAAACAAAACGACAAATTATATCGCAATCCTATTTACATGCAGACGCACGCTACATGCAATTCTCGTTAAAAAGTTATGTCAAATACTAAACATTTATAACAGACACAAATAAAAAGAAGTCAAAGCTTAGTTAAACTAATCAGTTGTAACTATGCAACAGTCATACAATTTCCTAGTATATTGGATAATAAAAACAGTCTGTCATTTGTTTGAAAAGTCCAGTATTATGTCGTTGAATACAGGTTATTAGGATAGCAGAATTTAATCTTAACCTTAATCTTAAGCTTAGCAGACAGTTTTATAGTTGTCAATTGTCATAACTAAACTAACTGCCGCGGTGTCTTAATGTTCCCAAACGTGCAACAGTAACGAAATAGATGAAGTAAGATATACAATCATTGTCTCAAAAACCAATTGTAATTAAAGGAGACAATAGAAATATTTCAAACCTGCTGTGTCGAATTTGGTCAAATAAGCTCTGTATTTAATGACATAGTCTGACATCAAATTTACTCGTTCAGGGAAAAGATATCTCGGTAAAGGCAAAGGGTTGGAAACTAATTATTGCATCACATTGCAGTCGACCCTCGATACTATTTTATCCTGATGCAAGCTGTGACTTTTTTTTGTAATAGAAAGAGCTCAAAGCGTTATGTAAATCCGTGGACTGCCGCTGAAACAACTGTTCTATTTATAAAACACGTCTCATTCACGCACGACAGACACAGTTGGACGTAATTAAACGTTCTCAAATGCTTTAAAGCGGTTAGTATTTCGTAGTTGGCGAACAAGGCAATCGAGGAAATTAAGAGAAGCTATAAAGATCGCAACCACAAGATTAAAATGATTTATAACCCGCCTCCAAAACTGTTGCATTCATTTGTATTTATTATCTGTACCCAGGCTCTCATTTCTACCCTGTCTGCGCTACGTGCTTGCCAGTGTAGTTTATTACGTTTCAGTTTCATAAAATGCAGAAAAATATTAGCGGATAGTAGGAGATAGCAAGGGATTATAGAGAGCATTGATGTATACTAAAGGATATTTGTGGATACCAGCGGGTACCACGAGGGAGGCATGAGGGTACCGGTGGATACTAGAGGATATTAGTGGATACTAGTTGTTTTTAGAAAGCATTGGTACACACTATGAGATATTACCATGGCCAGAAATTGTAACCGTGTTCTCGCCCCAATCCCCACTGCCGCTGCTCTCCGCACGCTTAGCTTGCCTATAA
>JAOTOK010026194.1:0-12161 GCA_025770025.1 Virgularia gustaviana
AGGTAGCTCGACACGACGAACAAAAAAAATACGGAGCTAGAACCTTGGCTTGAGCTACCTACAGGTAGCCCAAGCAATAATGGAACCTACCTCGAATGCGTAACACTGTAACAGTTTCTCGTCAATGATCTTTTCACGATTAAAGACTTTTTTTCCGCGTCTACATCTCGAGACTCGTCAACATTAGCTGGCCCCCCCATTTCAACTTTTTTAATGCTTTCGTCCCTACAGCTAAGCTCAAAATGATCGGTTTTAACTAACATTTACCGATCGCATACCAGCTTAACTTCACCGCAACATGGTTTCCGGAATGCATGTGCACCCCGCATGTCATATGACCGGTCACATGTTCCATCACATACGCGCGCGCACTGAACCAAGTCGAGCGGACCTGGAAACTAGATTCTAGGGGTAAGAGCTCCGTGAAAAATGCTGACGTAAGTGTTCTATACCAGTTCCTTATCTACTTCTGAGGCTGTGATCTAATTTTTTACCTGACTCAACTTTGCACATCTTGACACTGCAACACTTTAAATGATACTAGTGAGAACTGGTGAGATTGTATTGAGATCCTTCAGAGTATTCAAGTTCAACAAGCTAAGCAACTTTGGTTCAACATAAAGTAGAAAATCATGAGAGCTGCAGCACGCCCTTTTTTTCAAAAGCGCTTGACATCTTTTAGTGTAAAGCTACTGTGCACGGTGTGTGCAGCTGTATGTATGGTGAGCGTTAACATAGAAATGGCACTTGCTAGCCACATATTCCCAATAGTCTTTTGCGATAGAGACAGTGGACTGTGCCGAAATCGATGATCGACCAAATGCATGTGCCTTTCACTTTCAGCCTTTGCTAAGTTTGCTTGCCAGCAACGTGGTCATTACGTGGAAAATTTTGACACGCACTCGATACGCAATCAACCCCAGAGCCTGCGATCCATAACGCTAGCGTTATCTCGTCAAAGCTCGACACAACGGGGAAAAAACCCGAGCCGAAACTGTCATTAGTACAGAATTACCGTATTATATGAAAAGCTTCTTTAACAACCTTTTCATGTTGAAATGCTATTCAATGCAAACCAATATGACAAACAAAAGTCCTCCTCTTGCAGCCTAATCATTCAATTAATGAGTTTAGTATTCCCATTATTGTACTATAATTCCACTCAAATTATTTCGGATTTGAAAAAGCTTTATTCAGAATTTAAGCTAATTACAAATATTATTGATCATGTATAGAAAGCCAACGTTCATTTTTCTAGGTAGTTTTCCTTTTCGTTGGAGAGAAAACCTCCACTTGTAATGAATTTTTCTTAGGAGTTTCATTCTTCACGCGATCTCCACTTCAATTCGTTTGAAAACGCACAAATTTCGATGTGTTTAGGCCTTCCGTTCGCACTAAAACGCTCAAATACGCTCAGTGTATTCACCATAAACGCATCGATTTAAAAATGCTGTTGAAGGTGGATACAAATGAAAACGCATACGTGTCGTAAATTAGTGTGAAGGTCTCATTTTACTTTATATTCAGGGTATTGTCCTTTTATCTTTTATTCGAGAGATAGGTTGCGCTTTGCGACGAAACGGTAATACATTTCTTTTTAATTTCATTATAATTGTTCTGGCTATTGTTCTTCATCACTGACGTCGTACCATAATGCAACACGCTACGAATTACCAATAAGTACTTTGATACACGACTGTGCAATACAACGGTAACAGGGAATAGATTTCTACGATTAAACAAGCTTACCGACATCTTACTTGACCGCAGCTGCGGAAGTTACTGAAAAACATTTATTTTGTACACTTTGAAAACACCAGATCATGCATGCATATCGACTAGAATGAGTTGATAACCTGCGGTATTGCATTGTAGGGTATGTGCATCGTACTTTTTTAAACACCAGTATTGAATGCCATGCTGTATACTCTCTCCATCTTGTTTTGGAGGATGAAACTGATGCTATTCTTACGCACATACCAGTAGCCTAGCAACCCCATTTATGTACCATCAAACAGGGATTCCTCTAGTGAAAGCAGTTGTGGTGATATGGCAGTAGTAACACCTGCACATACAGGGTTCAAAGGGATGCCGCCTCATTAGAAATTCCATCGCGTCATCATTTTTCGCTAACTCATAACCTTATTAAAAATTCGCAATATCATCGCTAAGCCGCACCTTTGTGACGTCAAACAGCGCGCGATTCGAAATTTCGCAACATCATCACAGCCGCACCTTATGGCGTCTAACCGCGCGTGATTCAAAATTTCGCTACATCAGGCGTTACGTCACATACAAATGCTATAATAAAAGCCGAACTTTTGCAATAGTCTTCACTGCTCTATATGTAACCGAGGTAAAGAAGAAAAATCATGGCACACATGTTCCAAGCAATGTATGGCGCGTTTGAGTTAGAGGACCTCAAAGTTGAAGATGTCATTGACATAGTGTTTGTAACCGTGTTGGAGAGGAAAAACAACACAGTTGGAGAGATGTGACAAGGTTCCTTGTCAAAGGCAGGAGAGTGATCTATGGAAAACAATGGGAAGATCATTTTGTCTGAAGAAAGGCGGAGAACGATGGTTAATGTTTGGTGATAAGGCTCTGAATAATGTTGAACCAAGTAGCATATGGTGTTGTATTATGGAAGCCTGCAGTGTTCGAAAGAAGGAAAAAGGGGGTTAGGCGGACGCGAAATCGTACTGATTTTTAGGGTCGAATATAGGTTGCTAGGAGACCGTCTGCATAGGTAGATATCAATTGACACACGATTTAACTTTGTAATTTATTTCCGGCGGTTATAAAGGTACAGACTTGCAAGGTATCAGGTATACTATTACAAAAGATTAAATATTCTTATATTGTTTGACTCGCAGTAATAATCCATTTAATACGTGTCCCATCTATGTTATTGACTTTCCTCCGCTTGTTAGCATCCTTTCCAGCCTTCAGATACATGTAAAAGTTTGTTTCCATCTCCTTTTGGTGCTTTAGTAAATTTTCTAGCGTTTCCTCTATACTTGGCGCGTTGTTTACATTCTGTCTCGGTACACACATTCCCACTTTACCCAAGCTAACCATTTGGCACGTTCTTTCGTGTCCATGCCGTGTACTTGGTCAAGATGATTCGCCAGTCGTGCAAGATGTGTGCTCCCACAACCAAACACTGGACAGTTTCTCCGAGTGCACCCCATAATGAAACAGTTGTTCACTTTACGAATGCCTTTAGACGAATGACCGTTTAAAAAAATAGGTCCGCGATGCGAACATGCGCCCGCTTACTTTTAACGTAGTTTAATTAAGTAACTAAACATAAGATTATAAAATTTTTCATTTAATATACATCATAAGAAAGTTCTGTCGAAGTGGTTACTGAAGGAGAATGAGGTTGGGAAACAATAAAACATCATAGAACAACGTATTGTCAAAAAATTGCACTTTAAAGCGGGCCTACAGTCCGATTTGCGCATGTTCGACGGTTTGTTTTGGAGTAGCCTACTCTGGGAATTTAATTACTCGTTTCCAGGCCACAGTGTTCATATATCAATGCGGGGCCGCGCGCGATGTTGATTTCCTGTTGTCAATCCCAGCGTTTATTTACATGATAATCATAATGGCACTTGACACAAAATCGAAGTAAAAACATAAGGCATCCATACCTTAATAAGTACACAATGTATAACTACAGGGGCAAAGAAGTCGCCAACAAACCCCCTCAAGTTCCACAAAACTAAACTTGTCAAAAAAGTTGCAGTTGCTGCGCAATAATTTGCCGTCTTACGAATTACGATCGGATCAATAAGGATTCACGTGCAAAGTTTGCATGTGTCGTCCTAGACCCTTTCCGATAAAGCTCGGTATTTGTGCCACAAACAAACGAGAGAGAGGCCACAAGATCGCACGATGACATAGCGCTCCCGCTCTAAAGACCGCGGGCGCAAAAAACTGGCAGCAACATAATGACAAAATACATGGTTCTTGGGTATTAGAGCAAGCTGGTGTTCATCACTACTGAAAGTGTATATGACACAAAATGGTTTCTCCCCCAATCATAAAGTTCATTATGTGAGGATCATTGTGTGGTGATTTATTTTTGAAAAACGTCGTTTTAAGTGTTAAATTTATACATTTCAAAACTTGGCCGTGAGGTGAGAAATTGGTCTGTGCCTGGGATCGAATTTGCAACAATGTGACATCACTGATGAGATGTGTTTCTTGTCCATTGGCTGAAATCGACTCAGGGTAAAACCAGTGTCGACATTTTGACGTCACATTGTTGCAAATTCCTTCCCAGGCACGGACCAATTTTTCAACCCACGGCCAAGTTTTCAAATTTATAAATTTAATACTTATAACGACGTTATCCAAAAATAATTCACCACACAATGATCCTCACATAAAGAACTTTATGCTTGGATATTTATATTTATACACTTTAAGTAATATTTTATTGGGTTAATCCCTATACACCGGCCTCAACTCAAGTTATACAAAACAAATTGTGGAAAACTGCTGTGAAACCAGAATCACATTATTCCTCATGTATAGTTGTCAGAGAAGAATTTACATGGCAATGGATTTTGAACTTTTAAAGCAAGTACTTCTTGCCCAAACAACTGTATTTTGACATACAAAAATTAACAAGTGCCAAACCACATTTTAATCGAGAAAATTCAAGGAGATTGTCTTCATATCTATTGAGATGCACAAGATCTATCACATAGACATCCATCTCAGCTGGTTTTAAGCTGTCAATCGTCGTTGGTGCAACAAGTCAACAACAACCCATCTACCATGGGTATCTTTATCATAGAGAAGTCAATACATTAATGCAAACTGGTTTTATACACTCGAAACATGCGATGCACTAATTTGTACCTGTCAAAAGCTAAACATTTGTTCATGATTGCAAATAATGGAATAATTTGCAATGTACTGTTATGCTGATAAGATCATGGCAACTAATGATGAAATCACACCATTTTTTATAATAATTACAGTGAAGCTTAGACTAGTCATGTATTGTAGTATTAGTATTGATATTAAGAAAAAACTTTAAAGCCTAATGGGTTATGTCACTATTTAGATGTTTCTGTGCATTTTTTTCGACATGAAATGTCTTGTCATATGCCAAGATTATTGCAATGTAGAGAAAACATGCATAACAGGTGGAACGGTTTCTTTTAGTATTATCTGTTGAGAAATGTTAAAACTTACATTTTAATTTTTTTTAGTTTTTACATTTTGATATCTTTCAAATCAAATATTAGTCTATAAACAGAAGGACATGAAACTATTAGCAACACATTTCTTAGAGATATTTCAATAAAGAACAAGTAAATAATGTTAATTTCTGGTCAAATTCACAACAGAGAAATTGAGAACATGCTCAATAACAATGTGCTAATGGTGACACCGACCCTTCAATTATACTAGTCTAGACTAAAGCAGTTACATTATTTTGAAGTTGTAAGGTGTTTTTAGTTATGCTGATGTTGCAAAAATATCTGCAAGAGTTATCGTTTAAAGAGAGTTAGCAATTTTTTATGTATCAGTATGAGTCAAAGTTGATAAAGTATTCGTATGGATCTACAGTTATAAGACTTAAGTTATAAAAAACTAGCAATAAAAAAACAAAATGTTGCACGAGTTATTTTCCTCTTGTAAATGGGTACAAAACATTGTCAGACACACAGAGGTGGGAGAAGGTTGCACAATGCACCACATACCCAGACAATGTCATCAGCCAGTGGAACCAATGAAATTGGAAGTTCACGTTGTAGATTATGGAACACTTTCATTCGTCCAATTGCTTGCTCTACATAAATTCTGACATTGGCAATGTTAGATGTTTTTCTGACATCTGATGGCACCATCTGCATGGATTTAGCTTTACTTGGTGGAATGCATATAGTGGCACCAGCTGACAGCAGGTTTTAGGGCGATGGGACGGTAATGCACACAGTTTGGTGTATTAGATTACGTCCTTTCACCGGATATGTTGTCCCATATGGCAAAATTTCATTCTTCAGCAACATTCCTTAACTTTAAACACCTGGTTTCGCTTAGAACATATTTATTCACTGCGTCTGTCAGCAAAATGGCACGAGAAACATGGTGCGCGCGACATCGCAAATTTACCGTCATACTTTTTACACTTGTAGGCCTTCGATTTGAACGAAATCCCATCCGTATGTCGAAGAACATGTCGTTATTCTCCAGAAATTACCAAAATGAACACTTCTTCACCAGTTTTGGAAAAAAACGGCAAAACGTAATGCACATGGTTTGCTTGATTTTGTATGAATTACAATGGGAAATGGCGTTGGCTGCGCGCTCGCCCCAATGTTTTTGCACCCCCGCCAATATGGCGTCAAAACCCTTGAAACCCCCTATTGAGCCGGACAGCAAATAATGCCATGAAAATTCAGGACCAAGTGACGTCAAAATCGCCAAAATCCGCCATGTTTTTGGTTGCATTTCGTTGACTGGCGAAGAGCCTGAGCCCGCTCTCCAGTTAATATATACAGCTCAGTGGTCGAAAATCGACGACAAAGTTTCTAACCTTGGCCCTAAGATATTAGTGATGAAAATAGGATATTGGAGCATCAACGAGTAATTCATGTAAAGCTCCTAAGATGTTACGCTGAAGATATTGTATGTAACATTTCAAAACCTGCACAAGACGAGTTTCAAGGAACTTTTAAAATACATGCCAGTCAGCTTCAATATAGATGTATGACCATGGAGGCTGGCGAGAAGATCATGTTGTATTTTGATACAGCTTTTTAAACAGCTGGAAAATGTAGATGTCAATGTTCTTGACCGTTTTTTGGACAGTCTTAAAGAACTTAAAGCCCCTATCAATGGGCTAGAACTTTTAAAGTATACTTGTGACAACTGGAGAGCTATTGGTGATGAAACATGTGACCAATCATATGACCTGCAGGGTTTATGAACATAAATCAGAAAGATGTAATAGGTTTTATTCTCTGTCATTGGTCGATGTGTAGTTAAGGAAATTAAATGTGCTGTCATTCTGAACATGCTATGCTGTCATTCAACTGACTTGTCTTGACAGACAGCACACCAACCTTAAGCAGAAGTGATGACTGTGGCATTATACATTTTGACTCTGCTCGTAAGCAGGCTGCTGGTCGAATTTGTAAAGAAAGTTAAACCATGGCACATACATTTCAGCGGATATGCGTATACAAGAACGACTTTGACAGCATGACTTGTGAACAAGTAATCAAGCTTGTTTTTATTGAACTTGTCCATCTACAAATGCAACAGATTGAGAAGGATTGTGTGGATGTGCTAGACGGTGACTTGTTGTCTACATGTGAAGTATCTGACTGAAAACAAGGATGTGAAACGCTGGTTGACATATTCTGACAGTTCCATATCCAAGATAGACATTGAAAGCTGTACGTTTCTGCATCCCACAAGCTTTCTAGATTTGAAAGTATCCACAGCCCCCCTCTGACGGTTATTACAGAAATTATTTCGAATGTCTGGGACATATGCCTGCCGATGTTCTATGTAGAATGCATGCAAAGACAGAAAAAATGGAGTTTCTTATTAATCGGATAGATTGTCTAATATCTTTTTACAACCTTATGAAAGGATGTTGACTGTGTTGTGAATATATTATTATTATAGAAGTATATCATAAAATGTTTACATGCAACTGCAGTCTTTCGTGGTTTTCATTTATCGTAAGAGTTTGCCGTTGTCACATTCTCTGACACATTAGAAATGGGAAACAGCGAATCTCGAGGAAACATAATAAAACGAAACAAGAATCATAATTGCCAATAAATTTTAAGGTTTGGTGTTAGTTTCGGTCGTAATGATCTGAATTTGGGAAGTCACATTCAAATGGACTACTAGCAAAACAGTCAAGAACTATGGTCCTGTCAAACAAGCAATAAGTGAGGTGATTGTACCTCATGAGGTACTTAAGTAGTGACAAGCGGACATACAGAGTACAGAGGGATGCCGCCTCATTAAAAATTCATTACGTGAATTACATGTAACTGCGCTCAGTTACATTGCCTTATTAAAAATTCTACTATGTCATCATTTTTACATAACCGCAACTTATGACATCAAAGCCCGTCAAATTTAAAATTCGCTACATTATCGAAGCCGCACCTTATGGCATCAAACCGTGCATGATTCAAAATGTCATCAAGCCATGCATTAGGTCACACATAAGTGTTATAATAAAAGCAGAGATGTTGCACGAAATCAAAATCATGTGCAGATTTGCAACCCGCTTAAAAAAAGTGAGAAAATTAAGGTGTGCTGGAACAAAGTTTGTTTCCTTGGATGGGTATAAAAAGGCAAGCAAGATGGAATACGTCGTAGCGATCATCAACAACATCCTCGGGATGCCGATTTTTTTTACCAACCATAGGGTAAACAACTTGTCCGCGATGGCGTACAAAGGCAGTCACATCAAGACGGACCTGCTAAGCGAACTTAACATCCCCTCGATAAATTTGGAGGAATTCGGTTGCCCGTGTGCATCCATGTTGTTGGACGATCTGGTGTGGTTGGAGACATGTGGCCACCACCAGCATCCTCCGTGCTCATTCAACCACTGCCCACTGGTAGAAGTGCGGGCGTACGCTGCATGGTTGGAGAAGAATCGATTATCAACCTGTCTCTCAAACGGCTCTTTTAAGAGCCACCAAAAACAAAAGCAGTTCGAGGATAGTTTTAACACAGTAACTAAATCGAGAAATAGTACGACACAAATTTTGTTTTTTTTGAGATAAAAGCTTTATTGTTTCATATTATATCGCTATGTTTACAAAATTATCTTTAAATAAAAGTTAAATTGTCAATCATCAACTGAAAGCCAACGTTAGTTTTTCTTGGCGGTTTCGGTTTTCTTTGGAGGCGAAACCACAACTGGTGCGGTACGCTTCTTAGGAGTTTCATTTTTTACGGGGTCTTCAGTACTTATTACATTGGTTGGCACTCAAATTCTTTTCATAGCTTTCAGAAATGTATGGTAACCCTCCGGATTATTTGCAGCTTTTTTGTGCTTTTTAACAGAACTCGCAACGAGATCAGCAATGTTTCAGGTATAACTATTCCATTGTACTCTAATTCGCTTTTGTCATTCCAATTTACAATATCTGGATTATCTTCGATCCGTTTCAAAACCATTTTTGCTTTCGATCTCAACGCGTCTGGCAATAGTTCTGCAATGTCTTCAACACTTTGTTTACTAGGTGTTTTTTTGGTCAGCAGGTGATACTTCAATCGGCTTTTCAGTTTCCAAAGTTCGTTGGTTTTTATAACGTTGGTTTTCTAAAAGGTCACGATATATTTTAGCCTTTTGTTCATCCGAGTCCTCTTTGTTGTCCAAAACTGTTGTCATGTCATTGTCGAGTTAAGCCATCTTTGTCAATGTTGGAGGCGCTTCATGATGCTGTTGTCCTTGAACATCACCCGGGAACTAAAATCATTTTGCTGGAATGTTTCATTCTTAGATCAGTGATCCTAGTTCTTTCAAAACCGAACCAAGTACAACGTTCAGAAAACCACTCCCTTTCTGTACCAATACGTGTCTTTTCTTTGCTAGTGAAGTTGACTTACGAAATTTGCAAACGCAAATGGTTTTTGTAACAAACAAGCTTGCGTTTTTGTACTCCAGATGTATTGACCACTTTCTTAAGAACATTCAACACAACGTCACATATGGCTTTTATACATCCCGGTTCAGCATGTTTTAAAATTGCTTTCTGTAATTTGGGTTTTGAATTGTTTAACACTTTCAACAAATGAAAGTTCTTCCTCATATGAGAAGACATTGTGAAATGACAACAAACACGTCGTGTGTTGTGTATTTATGTTTTCTTGACATAGACAGTTTGCCACTCATCGGAGAAAATATTGGTTCTTAACCTATATTTTTCATCGGCTTGTGCATGCAAATCAACAAACAGATAGCTGTATGGTTTTTCGGTAACGTTTTGAAAAGCTTCGATCATGTATTGACCACACCCGGGATACATTTGTCGTGCTAATGTGTGAATGATTGTTTCATCACGAAGGTTTAAACTGACGCCGTAAACTCGTAGAGCAATAAAAATAGGTCCGCAATGCGGACGTGCGTCCGCTGCTTTTAATAATTCAACTCATGACAGGCTCGTGCTGCTGCAGGACGCTATGTGCAGTTAATTAAAAAAGCATAACTTATTTGGAACGCTTCATTGCGTGTGAGTAAAACATTTTTGGTTCACTAAAAATCACAATTGACTGGCATATAATGTGCTAGGATTATCTCTTGGAAAAAGTGGACATAAATTAGACAAACAACTGTAAAACAACTGCTTTACCAACAAACCATGCCAAATTTCATCATTGCAACATTCTTGGCACATTTGTTGTGAAACAATAACAATTCTGTTTTGCGAAAATTCCGCAGAATATTCGTTAAACTGTTCTTCAATTGATGTTTGTGTTTTGACCTTTGTGTTTTCGGCATTGTTACAGCTGTACTCATAAACCTAGTGTTTGATATTTTCAATGCCTTTTTTCAGGAATAATTTGTTTGTGTGAAAGGAAGAAATAATAGTCGTAAGGTAATTTTGGTAATTTTTTTTGGTTTTTAGTTCACCAAACATTGATGGAATTGTGAACTTTCTTTTCTTTAATTCATTTTAACAGGCTGACGTCTTCCTAGAGGAACAGTATCAGCAGAGGAACAGTGTCAGGTACCGTTTGCCAGTTTCTCAATGTGCAGTTGGTATAGTAATTTGCGCGGCGCGTGTTTTGCAGTTGGTGGTCACCGCGTATTTTAATTGTCTGTTTAACTTTAATCAAGAGCGAAAAAGTTACTTATCATGAAGATATTACCGGCGCCACATGACATACAGTCAAAACGGCACACTTACCCACAATAATTTTTCAATAATTTATGTTCCGCTGTATTCTACCGCCGTTTTAAAATGACGAGGCATCAATTCTCACATTTTGCAGAATAATCTTGAACCTTTTGATCAATTTTCTCGACTTGATATCTTATCACGCAGCCAAGATACGTTGCAGCAGTTAAACGATGTTCGTGATACAGACTCCAATGACCAACGCTATCTGGCATAGGAGCTGCTGGTTGTCACATCATTCGCGCAATTTTGGTGACGCTATACACGAAGGATCAGACGGTGCAGGTGATTTGGACGAAACCAGTTTGAATGTGGTTTGAAATGCGTTTCAAAAGAGACGTTGCAATTTTGCAGTTTTGCTAAAAACGTTGCACTGTTCAATTTCTTCCAAATTTGGTGCTGTACGTGTCCAAATGAGGTATTAACCGTGTTGAAAAAAAACCAGAATGAAGGTGGTACCTTTTCAGCGTGTGTGACGTAAAGCACCATTTCCTGGGGGATAAAATAGCTCAAATAGCTTCCGGTGTTGCTCTCGTCAGCAAAATCATAAATTTGCACAAGGTCGCATGATTCAACTGGATATTTTCTCGACTGGATATTTACGAGAATTGTGGGCTGCTTGGATTTCAAAAAACTAACTCGCCGCTTGTTTCAAAATCAAAATTGTCAACATTCATGATTAAAACAATGGTTCATATTTTGCAAATATCATCACTTGTTACGCAGCAGCACAACAGTGAATAAATTTTAATAAACGACAACTTTTTTAATTTTGAAAGCAGACATGTTTCGGCAAACTTATGCCATCTTCAGTGCGAAGTGAAATGAATGAGATATTTACATGCAGAATTGCATAGTGTGGCCGCAAAAATTATTTACAAGTTAAAGGTAGTGTTAACGTGTTGTAGCTATTTGTTCATTAAGGTCTGGTTTGTGTTTCTTAATGTAAAGGAATTCAGAGAGAAAGGTGTGTGCGCAGTGTCTGAAAAACCGAAGCAGGATTGAGAATAGTTGGTTTTGCAGTTAGCTGAGGAAGAGAGGTGTTTACAAATGTGTGAGCTTTTGTCGGACACTGTGCTCTTTAATCCTTGTGGACAGGTGGCGAGTAGAACAGCCCGCACAGGAGAATTCATAAACCACATTTTTGGATTTTGAAAGAGAAGGGATAGGTAAAACCAGTGAACTCTATATATATGGAAGGCCAACTGCAGTCCAAAATGTGAAGCCAAACATGGCGGATGCATGGAGGCC
>JAOTOK010026205.1:0-12161 GCA_025770025.1 Virgularia gustaviana
GTTTACGGGGTGCAGCACAACATTGTTCACGCCTGTTTGAACAACGACGAACAACCTGTTACGTTTTTGGCCGTGTACCCCAAACAAAGGTGATCGACAGTATCCTAAGAATAAACTAATTAACAGCTATAAATTAGTGAGGACGATAACAACAACTCATTGTTCTGGGGTGGTGCGACGACGTCAACCTGTGCAATAATCCTACCATAGATTAGAAATAATGTGCAACTTGGGACATTTTTTATGCACAATTTCCTCTCTCATGCGATTTTTGTCATATCTACGCGCGACCAAGCACGATCTGGCAGGTGTATCGGCTCGAATTTCGATGAGAAAGACATATTATTTTCGTTTCATCGGCTACTATGCTGAAAACCAGGTAACCAGGATAACTTCTTCTTAGGGATTTCTGCGAACCATGTAGGGCAATGTCGGTTGACATGTTGCACATCTATATCTATCTCTTCCCGGAATATGTCAAGACAAGGTCAAGTTTGAGAATTATTCAAGTCAAATACTATATAGATCTGCACATTTGGGTAATAAAATAATCAATAAATCGTTTCATTTCTTTTTTAGGTAATCAAACGTGTTTTCTAAATTATATCAAACAATAAATAGGTAACTCAAGCATAAAATATATATATAAGATATTGCATAGTTTTTCTCTTTATCTAAAACAGTAGAAGTCTGGTTGTATAAGCTAGATCAACACAGGATTTTCTAGCCTAAAACATCATATGTCTACTCAAGATATTCTTGTTGCATCTTAACAGTAATAATACGCAATATATACAATTGTATCATGAGAAGTTAGATATTTTAGCAACTTCAACTGCCATAATCTGCAACTCACAACTTTAATTATACTATCTCAGTTACTGGTTATTACAAAATAACCATATAGGGCCTATATACTGACACCACGTTTGGTAATTAGGAATAGATCACGGTGTTAAGTTGGTTATTATAAACAATATATATTATAACAATATAACATAGGATATTATAAAACTGTAAACAATATATTATAACAATATAACGTATTTTATAAACAATATTATATACATAGAATAATGTACAATTTACCAGTTGTTCTGGCATACTGCTGCTTTTAGGGGCAAAAGACTAAAATAAAACCAGTAAACTGACTTAATTGACGAAAAAGTACCAAATGTGTGGAGAATATAGCAAAACAGTCTGTCAGCCGAGACGGCAAAGTTTAAACGAAGTGCATAAAATATTTTCTAGTTATTAACTTAATGAATTAATTAGGTCAATATTAATTATATATGGCTTAGCGCTTATTATATTGTATTAAACAATTTGCCATTTTCCAGTGTTATAGACGAAAGCTTTCTTGTTTCATGAGGCCAGCGCAATATGGAATCTATGTCAGGTTTTTCAAGTAAGCAAATCAACGTGTTCCGCCTTGTGCCTTCGATCAAAAATGTGGTTTTGCCGACATGTCAATACTATCAAAGTACAAACACGTAAAGTATCTGAAAAATGTACGCGACTATCTTGCAGGCCACCCAGCCCGCGTGTATAGCTGCAGGCTTGTAGGTGGGGTATACTATTCTGGCATTAATCACCACCTTTTCCGACTAACTGATCATTAACCGTCCTTGACTATGTCAATAGATCTGCGTAATGATCTGATAAACGTTCATTCAACTAAATTCAAAATGGAGTGTCATCAAATACAAGATATATGGCGACATTTTGGCGGCTTATTTTGATTCCGTAGGCAGTTGGTCATTGTGTAAAACTAAAAGACCAAAATAAGTAGTTCTACTGAAAATATGTTCATATTAAGTCATTGTATGGATGTATATCACTATATTACCTGGCCTACACAATTTGTACTATCTACAACTCCTTCCCCACATGTTCCATGCTTTCGGGTTACCAGCATATGGCGGATATGACTATGAGCAAGGGCGTCAATCCATATATGAGTGTGGTTGACATTTGACAACGGGCAACGTAAAAACAGAATTAAGGCAACTATGTTGGGAACATTTTTATCGGAACAGGGAATGCAGGTAGCAATGGATCGATAAAGCAATATTAGTCTAAAGACGATTTTTAGATCTTTCACGGTCTTTGCAATCTCCATTATCAATGATCAACTGGAAACAAAATTAAATTTTGCACTCAGAAATTTGTGCAACATTTGCACTCAGAAACAAGTTATTTAATTTGGTTTGAAATATCCCTTTCTTTCGTGACCATGCACAACAACACATTACTAGAAAAAACGTTTGAACGGGCATCATTTATGAGTCATTTATTTACGTCCTTACAAATGTGTTATATTATAGAGTTGAAAGAAATTAGAAAACTAGTTTTTAAAAAGAATACACTTCACTCACTCATTGACAGGGACGGGTTCACAAAATTGAACCATGGGGTCAGGCAACTGGCAAGAAAATTTTTGAAATTACCCATTTTAGAATGGCTAAAAACATCCCTTGCACAAAGGTAATCATATATAGCGCTCAGCTTACCATGTAAATATATACGATGTTTCAGAGAAAGAGAACATTCATAGTATAGTTGAGAAAAAGAAAGGGAAGTGTCATGATGAAACACTAGTAACCAACTCGCATCATGCATTGGAACAGAAACGTTGCCAATAACTAATTACGACGTGAAAAATTAGACTTTTTAAATAGTTTGCGTCAAGAAATATAGCTATAATACATGTAGAAATAATTAAATAATATAAAAATATAAAAAAAATTTAGACAGCCTCATCATGACATGACCTCATGGCCGCCATATTGAAAACATGCAACAGCTGATACTGAAGATGTTTGTCTCACGTCCCAGTTATTATCCCGATTATTTCACTTTGCGCGTCACTTTACCTTAACTATGCCAAATGGTATAACAAATGGCGGTATAAAAAATATCTTAAGGAAGAAGTGGGGGCCTTAGCCCAACCTCCCCCCAATCGCCTCCACCGCTCCCCTCAATGTCGCCGTGCCTGTGTCACAGCAAATATGTTTCATTGTGTTTTACCACAATTCTATTTTTTACACCCCATATGATATGTGACTCCACAACTTTGTTAACTATTAATAGCTAGACGGGCGCGGAGAAAAGACAATTTTCAAATTTTTTTGCGTAGCGTGTTATCAAACGTTGTGTGTATTTCAAAAACGTGGAATAACAAATAATAATAAAATGGTAAATGAATGTTTTCATGAAATATGTAAGTGATTAGTGGTGGTGGCGATCATGACACAAGGTTTTTTTCCGGAGCGGAGCGGTATGCGCGCTAGGCATGATGGGCCGTAGTTTGTGATGATCGCCGCCGTGTGTGTTGTGATCGTACAGAGCAGATCATATACGAATTTTGACTGATTTTATGTGTCTTTGTCTTATTTTATTGGTTATCCTAAGAAACAGAAGGATGTAAGAAGGACTAAGGGTTCTTGTGTTCATCATGTGGTCTGTGTAGTAAACATATGCGATATTTGATTGTATAAAGAATGGAAGGTGATGGGTTAAATGTGTTGAAGCGCTGCCGTAACTGACTAGAACAGTGGCTGCAGCGCTCTTCTCTAGATATCTGTGGATTACTAAAACTTGTCTGATTCACAAGAGGACAGTTTGAACGATGTATTGCACGGATGTGATGGCTACTATTGACGAGAATGGTGTGGATTTGCACGATGATCAAGCAGACGAGAGCAACTTTGAACAACTGATGGTAAATATGTTGGATGAAAGAGATAAACTTATGGAATCACTCCGTGACACGCAAGAAACCGTGGCGATCACCAAAGCTAAACTCAGTGAATCAACAAGCGAGAAAGAAGGGTTGATGCGCCGTTTAGAAGTAATTCTTGCTGAGGTATGAGTGTTTACTTTGTATGTCATAAATATTCTCACAACATGGCAGTTGTTGTAGAAATTGATGCGGGTAGATTGTCATGATGGAAATGTATAGAAGTTGATGTATATGTTTCTCTTTACCGAGCTCATTCATTCCTCTTGTATTTACATTAGTTAAGTAAATGGTTCTACGATAGTTCTTTATGTTTTCTTTGTTGTGTTAAGCACACATTGCTGTTGAAAGTTAAAGTCTGTTTTATGAAGAACAGTCGGAACATAACAAAAATCATGCATGGATTTACGTGAATACACGTGAATGTCGAGTAATTGAATTGTCTCATCAGTGTTTGCACAAAAAGCAGTTGAATGAACAACCACTAAAACACTCCCTTAATCAAGAATAATACAGATTAAGAGGAGTTTTAGACCTCAGTATCGAGTATGATGACTGACTATGAACGGTATCGTGCAGAAATTATAAATATCAAACATTCATCAAGATCTATTTAAAATGTTGTGTATTAGGAATGAAATATCGATAAAGAACTGTTAGTTATGAGTTGGTAAATATTTCTTGTGTTTTTTTCCCAGGCGGACGATGAAACGTTAGAAAGGCTTGCTGGTTTGGATGGGATCAATTATGACGGAGAATTCCGTATTCGTGAAGGCAAACGAGCGTCACATGTGAAAACCTTAGCTGAAGTAAGTATGTTGTAGAGCTGATGAACTTGTCAGTGAGTCTGCTTGGCGCGCACTTCGCACATATGTAAATATCATAACAATTGTTGTATTGGCAGTCATAGCTTGTGGGCTTTTTCGAGGGCCTTCAAACTGTCACACAAGATGTTTCCTTTGTGCGGTTCAAACGAAACTAGATCTTTATATTATGCGCGTTTGTTGTTGCATAGCGGCCTTGACGTTCAACGTTCCTGTTATTAATTTGCGACATTTTGTTGCAATTGATTGCGGTGCGTGGTGACATTTGCCGCGTCAAACCAAACTTTTTTTATATAGTCCATCAACTAAATAGAAGTCGATTAGACAGCTTTTTCCTTGCTGTAAATATTGGTTTCCTTTCCAATGGAGTGTGAGTTCCCTCATGGACGTCGTCTGTCTGCTGTGCTGAAGCGCCATGGGGAAGTAAATGAGAAATATGACACGAGATTATTCCGTAGTGGGATTTTTGATTTCGTCTCATTCAGAAGTGAATGTGCATTTGAGGTTGAAAGAATTGCTGATTAAACATGTGGACGAAACAAAAATGGCCGTTTTGAGTTGTCAGTGCTTGAATTTGTCTTGTTTAAATAAGCCATGCTGTGTCGTGGCTTTATACAGCTTGAACGATTATCAAATTTTGTTTGGCCAAATGCAATTGCAAAATAGTTTCACAGCAGGGGAGTTTATCTTGCGCAGCGCATTATTACATTGCAATACACTTTGCACAACAAATTAGGAAGACATTGAAATGTGCATCATTCAACAGCAAATATACAAAGCTTGGTTTCATTGTTTGAGACCAACTTTTAGTTCTTGTTGAGAATAAATAATGTTCAAGACAGACATGTATTTCAAGAATGTTGTGGCTGTTTTTATGCATTCTTGTCACAATAGAAAGAGTTTCTTGTAATAAAAAACATTTTAGGTTCTACTAACACAAGTCTAAATTTCTTTTAATGCACTATCAATTAAATAGTTTTGTGTGAACCATACTGTGAGTATGTTTTAAATATCGAAAAAGAATCATTGTTTTGCAGAACATGCCACACTTCTGGGCCCATTACTCTGAGATTACAAGAGTAAAATGAAAGCTATAATGGTCAATTTACATAATTTCTTTCAAATTTATCACTTCCTGATAACTAAAGGATGTTATTTCCTGGCAAATGATCTTTCAATCAAAGAAACTGTTCAGTAAAAACAAATATTTAGCTATCAAGAAAATATGGTTAAAAATCTGTACAGTAAACTGCACAGTACTGTATTAGTCTTACTGTAGGTACAAGCATATGTATATTTACAAGCCATATTGCATTCTTTAAATAGTACATGTGTATTTGTGTTGCATAATACATTCAATTGTTTAGTCAATGTGCTGCATATACAGTATATACACTATACATTAGATGTGCTGCATTCCCTATAAAAATTAAGGCACTGAGTCTGAAGGTCACATAACATTTGCCACTTTTTCCAAAATATTATAATCTAATAAACCAATAAATGGTCTTTGTGTCATAAACACCTTTTTACATGAATTATGATGTAATCTAATTGGCTATATATTAAATAGACAACAATATATCACCTTCCAAGTTTTATACCCTATAGAAATACTTTGTCTTTAAAATTGTACTGCTGTACTTTTCTGTAGCTGTCGTGACCAAGGTTTTACTTAATGTTTTCTTGCTATTTTCCATAATATACAGTATGTTATCACATGCGGTATTTAGAAAAGGGGATGTTAATGGCAAGATGAATCTGCAGCATTTAGTGATATATCTACAAAGTTTAGTAAAAATTGTATATCTAGATTACTATTTACATTGCACAAGACATTTTCCTCACCAACATATTGTAGACTGTGGATTACACAGTGACATATTTTTCCATATAGTCTCCACTAGTGAAGATAATTTTCCCATATCTTCACTTGCGGATTTACCTGCCAAATTTCAAGTTTCTGAAAGTTAGAAATGAAGGGATATTTAATCGTTTAGCAAGGAACAGGAGCTGAACTCTGAATGAACACTGTGAATCTCTTTTTACTTCGGATAAAACTTCCCAAGAGCAGGAAAATCATGATAATATTCCCCAGAAGTGAGTTGAAGTATATATCATTCATATTTCAGTTTACTTTGTTGTCTCCTAAATAAGAAACAGAACAATTTACATTAGTGGCTTGAAGAGATGGATTTTATTTTCTTGTGTTAAAAAGCATATTTCAATTTTTGTTGGTTTCAGTATTTTATTTCTGGTCAAATGATCGATTAAATCTGATGCTAAATTAAGTATTAAGTATTAACATAAGTAAATATCAAACAGCAATAATAAACATCGTTCTTGACTTACATTGTCCAACAGCTCCATAACATTGTTCAACAAAATTTACATAATATCCTTTAACAATGTATCCACAGTATAACTTGTTTACGACCTTGTGTTCGTTCCTGTTTTGTAAGTGCGCATGCGCCAATCCTTGTTACACAGATAACCCATAATCTGTTGAAACAGCGTAGTCATTTAATATATTCTTTGTATACTGTATGTCTTACTTGCAGTATATATGTGCTTTATGTGATAGCATTTTGTTCAATTAACATGCATAATTTCCAATACTGTTGCCTTTACTGTATGTCTTCTGCCAGTCGATTTTTCTAGTCAAGTGAAAATTCCAGCATTTCTCATGCAATAAAGGGTTAACAAGACATCTCTTTTCCCCATTAATGTTGGTGTCGACTGTAAATGAGGCCTAATACCAGATTTTACTCTGTGCAACACCAGACAATTTCAATTATCAAGAGAGACTGCTTTGGATAGCAATGGTTTCAATTACACTGCGTGCTTCTTTAAGAAAGTGACTCAGGGAAGGGATGCAGATGAAATAAGACTTTTATTTCAAACTAGTTGTTTGTGCTTTGGTCCTTAATTGAACTAAGTTCTCCACATAGTCAATATGGATGAACAATTTTAAGTTTGTTGATTATAAAACTCTATTTTGTTTATTGTGTATTTGTGTGTTTTGTGTATTTGTGTACATCCCTGCAGCTACATGCAGTTGTCATAGAATGTACTCTTATCATGTACTGATGGATTTAGTATATTTACCAGATTTAATGACAATGTATTTTTGTCAAGGACATATTATTGCTGGATGTGACTTAAGTTTTTGCCCATTATTTACAAATATATATGATCAGGAAGCTGTGTAATTTAGCACCTTGTTGTTCATAGCACATGTGAAGGACAATATGTAATGAAACCTGCTTGTAGATTGTTAGGCAATTGTGGTTTTTATTGGATCAAGTTTTGCTTTTTATAAAGCATTTTTATCAAAACACAGCTGGAAATCCATTCATGATGCAACAATGAACAAACAGTAGGGTAATATGCAGCTAGCTTTCCCTTTTTTTGCATATCTCATTTCAAATGCTGTTTTGATAGCACTTTAAAAATACAATATGAACATATTGGACAGCTTTTTTCTCAGTCAATCATTTCCATAACAGCTGGCAAGCTTATCTCCATTTTGGTATTTTAGATTTATTAATCTAAACTGGCTGTTAATTTTTGGACATTATTACAACTCTGTCAGTGTTAACACTATAATGTTATAGGCATTATTGGTTGTAGATACATGTTATTTAAAGAAAAGAAAACACAATTTAGCTGCAAAATATGTCATTTAATTATAAATGATTATATTTGTTTTAATTTCTTCATGCATGTCATATTTATAGTTTGTCTGCTGTGGGCCATAAAGTATACAGTATAATCTGAGGGGAATTTAAGCATATGCCAAACTTACTGGCTGGTTAACCCCTGGGCCAATAAAAAACTGTATTATATTAGCATAAATACAATGACATAGTATTTTGTACTGACTGGCTGCTATGTTGGCTTTCTTAATTAGTATGTAATTCTGCAATATACTGTAGTTGCACCAAAAAGATCCAGTGGATTCCAAAAAAAACATGATTTGTATGCACTGTAGTAGAGATGTTGATAAACTTAATATGACTGTTTTTTTAGGAATTCTGTGCTATGGTGAAAGAACTAAATTATGCCAGAGAGCAGTTGCTAGAGAAGGATGAAGAAATTGTTGAACTAAAGTCTGAAAGAAATAACATCAAGGTACCATAATACATTTAACATTACTGTATTTCATAATAATTTGTACTTACATATTTTTGGGATGAAATACCATGTAAAATCAGTTCATTGTGAGTGATGTTGTAATGTTTATTGTATTCAAACAACGTGTTTGTGGTTTACCCTATGTGTGTTTGACAGACATACATACATGCAGCTTTAGTCTTTACTCTGCATGCAAAACCATGCGGTTAATATAGTGTGTGTGTGTCAGATCAGTTACATATTTATACTGTACTTAACAGTTATCACAATGCAGCCAGTTATGGCAATCTGTCACTTGGTTTTAGGTTGTGAATTTATATTGTACTGTAGACTGATCTTTCACTTACTGTAATGAAATTGTACATCATATATTATCAACATTGAATTTCAGTTGCTCTTGGAACATCTGGAGTGTCTTGTTTCTCGTCATGAGCGTTCGCTGCGGATGACAGTGGTCAGACGTCAGGCAACTATGTCTGGTGGTGTATCATCTGAAGTGGAAGTTTTAAAAGCATTAAAGTCCTTATTTGAGCACCATAAAGCTTTAGATGAAAAGGTAAATATATGGTGTGCTAGTGACAGTAGTCAAGATGAAGTAATACTGCTTCTGTCAATTTTTCTCTGCCAGTTTATTCAATGTTTGTTGTCAGTGCGGTGTACAAAATGACCATTGTAATTTACAACATTTTGTTATGAAGTCTTTATTACTAAGTTAAGCGATACATTTCATGACACATAACTGTGTCAGACTGTGATTGTATTGAAGTCCGACACAGTTTACATATCACAATATTTTGCCTGCTGCAGAATTGGTGAGAATTGATATAGGGCTCAATAAGAAGGCATCAAGGGAATGATATCTGGTCTATACAACCTTGAACCTGGGATATCTAATGTAGTCTTGGTTTGCATGAGTATCGGGTTACACTCTATTCCTAAATGATGACATCCTTGCCTACATTTCTGACAGGGTATACTGTGTCATGATAATATGCAGTTTCTAAGTCAATATATTAGTATGAGATTTGTAATTGTTGTGGCCATGGTAGTGATTTGAATAATGTTAGCTTGTGGTACATTTAGTGCGTAAGGGCTGTTTTCTACTTCAGCCACATTGTAGTGAAACCTACATATTTTGTAATGTCTATCACACAGTAGAAATGGCTATGGTACCATACAATTGAAGTAGAAAACAGGCTTAAATGCCAAGTACAGTGATATTGTGTAACAACAATTGCAGTCTGCAACTGTTAATCTGTAATACTGTACATATGTACCATGTACAATCTGTTACAATGATCACCATGTATCATCATATAATATCATGTACAGTAAGATGTAACACTGTGTTTTAGGCAGCACATTTGTGACACTGTTACACAGTTATACAAAATTGCTACTTTGCTTAGTTGGTGTACAATTGGTATAACATTTTCATTCCACCTTATACTTGCACAGTAAACTAACTGTACATACATGTCAGTTTGCCTATACTGCAGCTCTGCCCACTTCTGCTGATGTCTCCAACTGGTACCTACACCTGCCCAAACACTGCAGCCCTGCCCACTCCTTGCTCAAACCGAACCCAATAAACGTTCCCCGATCTCTTGCAAACCTCTTTGCTTAAGCTCTCTTTCTGCCATGTTACTGCCAACCTGAGAACTTCCCTCTAACAGTCACGTTCATACCCGGAACAGTACCTTGTTGAAATATCTATCACCCGAACCTAACTGGTCCCATCCTGCATTCTTTATTGTAGGTGAGAGAAAAGTTAAAGTCAGCCGTTGATCGTGCTAACAGTTTTGAGAGTGAGCTTGATGTTATGCGAGATCAGGTAAGTCATTGCTCACCTATTAAGCTACTGTTGTTGTATAGTACATAAGGAAGAATGATGTACTGATGGTTTGAAGTGACATTTTTGAGGTGAAAATAGATGTTAATCATAGCAAAATAGCATTCTTTTTTAATATCACTTGTTGTGCTGTAGAGACTACAACTTGTAATAGAAATATATCAGAAATAAACACTAAAAAAATAAAAATATTCCAACTACTAGTGGCCAGTGCAATAACCACATATTTTTTGCTGTTTGCAATTCAGCTGTGAAACACATCAAAGCTGTACACTTCGCTTTATTTACAGTAGAGGGATCCCTGAAGTACAGCAAATAACTAACCGGAGATGTTTATAATATGATGTATAACTCGGATTTGGCACTACGATACAGGATTGGTGATTCTTAAACTGAAGTCCAGAATTTCTGGTTGGCAAGGAACCAGTGTGGTCGAATGCGCTACCAGACGCCGCCTGAAGTTCTCTGTATACAGGAGCTAGGAGACTTACATAGTGTATTATGCGTTTGGGTTGTTTTAGGTAAAACGTCTTAAAGAAGAGAACCTAGTGCTTCGTGAAAATAATGGTGATGTTACCGAGAAAAATGACATTCAGAATTCCCAACTAAATGGTAGTTTACCATACGCAAACCATGTTGCATCAAAATCTCAAACAAGAACTGGAAAGGTATGGCAAAGATAGGGGCAGTGATATAAATGGGGCAAGGTGAAGGTAGTGGACACGGAACCCTTGGGACGTACTGTAGCTTTAAGGTTTGGTTGGCCTAACCGGCAGAGGAGCAATCGGATGTGCTGATGTATATGTATAATATACATTGTTCGTCTCAATTGTCAATAGATCAGACCAGTCCGCGATGGCTGTGAACTTTAGTTTAGCAAATATGATTCTGATTGTGGTGGTTGAAGAGACGCCTATATATGCACAGTTTTAAAGACCAGGATGCAACCTCATCAGTTAGTCATTGTGTTATACAGTTGATCATTTTGCTATAGCTGCGGAGCTACAGTACATCCTGATCCTGCAAAGTATTCTTTGTTCACCGTTCAAGTTTACCCGGCTCACAGCAGTTAAACCTTTAGCTCTTACTCACAAATTGCCCTAACAAGTGTATATAATTGTTGATGTATGAACTTTGAAGTCCTTCAATGACATTTTCAATGTGGCGCAAAGCAAGCTGTGTACGTCAGTCAAACTCAGTTTTCCTAAATTACAAAACAACACGATCAGTCTCGCCGTAATTTTTTTGATGTAAAACTGTCAGGTTTATTGCAAGTTTGATTTTTTTGCAGCTGTCAAACGGTCCTGTTTCATATGAAGATGACAATCAAGATCTAGATGCTCTTAATGAACTGCAGTTTAAATTAGACAAAAAGAACAAAGAACTGGATAAGGTTTGTTTTTTATATTCCCACACACGTCTACAATACAATAGCTATATTTAATTGATGGGTTGATGTATTTAATTGCTGCCATGATACCAGAATGCAGTGAGAAGAACACCCCAGCAATATTTTACCCAATTTGGTAAATAGACCTTTTTAATAATGACGTAGAGTGAGGAAAACGTGATGTTACACGCGATCTGATTGGTTTGTCAAACGCAC
>JAOTOK010026216.1:0-12160 GCA_025770025.1 Virgularia gustaviana
AAACATCGTCGGCTTCACTTTTCAGCCCGAAAAATAGCAGGAGTTCTCCCTCCAGTTATATACGATCGAGCTCACTGGCGCTCACTGTCTGGCGTATGCGATGACGCAAGGAATGGAGTAAGGGATTGCGTAAGCGTGCATAAAAGAGTTACATATTTTGGGCACGCTCCTCAACCAATTATTCGGCGACCTTGTTAAGTGAACATACGTTATAATATACAATTTCTTCATAATATAAATGATATGTTTTTGTTATGGATATAGCGCACCTTCTAAAAAACTAGCTGTCGAACGTAACGCTGATTTGGCAGCAGCTAAGAGAGCGAGCTGGTGTTCTTGAAATAAGGACGGGTTCAAAATTGATACTTCCAGATGTTCTACAGAAAGAAAAACATGCATTATCATTATTAGGTGTCCTATGATCCAGATTTATAGGGATGAGTGGTTCGTACAGTAAATGACATGTCCTACTGAACGTTCTAAGAACCAACTGTCCTTACCACTTAGATTTCTGTTTTTGCTGAACTCTCTTTTATCAATGGCAAGAATCTCCAGAAGCATTTCACAAGCAAGTCCCATCACTTGTTTCACGAACGTCTCCGGTAATTTCTCTTTGCATAGTGTGTTATTTTTCCGCCTTAGCTTCCCTGGGGTGCTGCTTGTCGAACCGGGCGTCTCGGTGGAGGAGGCTCTCGAACGTGCAACGGGCGTTACAGTTAGAACCAGCTGCATGCCACCCTTTGCATTACTACCAGGAGTGGCACACATTTCATTATCGACATTGAAGTAGAACTGAATGAAAGGTATGCACACCTATAAAAAGACACGGTACAACGAAGTTTTTGAAGTGCCTATGTAAGGAAATCATTAATTGAAAAATCATAAAGTTATGTATGTGAGAATTATTATGTGACGACGTATACAGTATTTTTAAAAGAAACAAGACGCCTTTCATGGCGTTAACTTGCGCCTGGGCCGGGCGTTTATGAGAGGCTTCTAGTGGATTTTTGAGGACATGTGTGGAACATGTGTGAACAGCGGGGATTATTGTGGATCGTGTCTTCCAAAACGCGAAGAGACGAAGAAAAGCAAAAAACTACGACGACGTAGTGGAGCATTTGAAAACACGACCGTGAGATGAAAAATGGTACATGCCAGGGAATTTGTCAGCACTTGTATTTCTCGTTTATTCATGTCCTCATTTTGACGTAAAGTGCTGATTAATTCGTTCCCAGAAATGGACCATTTTTTATCTCACGGTCGTGTTTTCAAATGCTTTAATAAGGCATTTAACATCATTTCTTTCAAAAACAAGTCGCCACACACTTAAAAGTCGTTTTTCGGAGTAATATAACTTGCTCAAGTAAATTATTTAACACTGCTGTATTTGTAAGTATGAAAACTCATTGTCTGTGTTTACCACCAAGCCTCACTTTGGTGTCAAGAAAATATATGCCTCAAGTGAAGTACAAAGACAATAGCATCAGGGAAAAC
Organism: Virgularia gustaviana; assembly: GCA_025770025.1. Classification (NCBI taxonomy): domain Eukaryota; kingdom Metazoa; phylum Cnidaria; class Anthozoa; order Scleralcyonacea; family Virgulariidae; genus Virgularia; species Virgularia gustaviana. The sequence goes on from JAOTOK010026216.1 coordinate 1,495, forward strand.
CCACATAAGGCCCATTACAAAGGTTGTAATTACACTACTGTGCAATTTCAAATGTACTTCGACGACTTTAAACGTCCAGTAAACTGTACCTCAGAAAAGATGACGCCAGTGTAATTGTTTTTAATGGTACATATCAAATGCCACCATGCTTGTAAACGAGCCAACTCGATATCTTTGTGAACGTTTCTTGTCGAACACTATACAAAGATGAGAGATTAAAGAATTCTGAGGATTAAAAAAATTCTGATCAATGAAAATTAAGGTAAACAAAAGTATAGCATTTTGCTGTATGTCTCCACAGACAAAGTCCTCATCTTCTAAATATGTAAATTTCATGTACACAACTAACGATGTTACAGATATTTTATTTGCATACATAATATCTCAAGAACAAAAAGAGATATGAACAAACTGTCTGTCATCATTTCACACGTTTTTTTCCAAATAAAACAAAAATATCGAATATTTCGTTGCATATAGGCACTTTAAAAGACCGTAACCAAGTTATGCACTAAAATCAGCCAAACATGGAGATCTATGAGAAATCAAGTGATTCCAGCAGCACTTACCAGGAGCAGAGGCATCATCAGAAGTTTGATTTTCTTCAGAGAACCTATAAATGCTGCAAATACAAATTCGTTCATAAAAAGTTATCACTGCGCGTATTTCACTCCGTTAAACTTTAAGGTGCACCTAACCTCTATTTTTTAAAGAAATTGAAGGAGTCTGATTTTTAGATATTTTTGGAAAAAATGTTTCGCTTTCGATCATCACTATTCGATTATCCGGTACACGACCGCGTTAGGACTGGGACGAGTTGTGACGTAGATTCCGGACAACGCTTAAAACTTCAAACAATTCAGGAACGTTGTGTTATGAAGTTACTACAGTATGTTTCAACAAGCAAGTGCCCAAAATCTTTGATCCTCAATTCTTCACTAACCCAGGTTAAGTTAATCGAACTCTGAAACCAGCCCCATAATTTAAGGCTTAATTTTTGTATAGCAACGTCATCTAGTCTATAATGGGATATGCATGTGGTATACTCTTATATAAGACACAAAAATAAACAGAAACTTCTCACCTGGAGATAGAGCAAAATTGTCGATTAAACAAATCCAAGCATTGTAGCTCATACTTTGAACATTTGGCAACGTGGATTTAAATCCCTAGAAAAAAACAGTGTAAAATATTAGCAGTAAGTTTTAGTGCTGAGTACCCAGAGTAAATTATAAGCCAAAAGCTAAGAGCTAGTGAACTGCCGAAAGTGTGAATAATAGTTGACGTTTTTTGCGAAAGCAATTACACATTTCAAAACGAGTGGAAGAGTAAGTCGAGTTTTGACTTACAAGGGACAAGATTTGCCAATTTGTAATTGTTTTCTTGTCGGAACTGTATTTATTGAAGAAAAGTGCTACAGTATAGAATGAAGATATTATACTGTACAACAATATTCTAAGAAAAAGACGGATGTAAACATCGCTTTCTCAGAAAGTCCCGTAAAATTCCATGCAGAAGCCCTTGCAAGCACTTTCTTGAAGTTCCTAAATATGTAACTTTTTCATTCCCAACGTTGCCATCGACTACTTAATGTATTTTACTCTTTCTTCGTCAAAGTAGAACTACTGTAACAGATAGTAGTTAGAGTAGTATAGATAGTAGTTAGATAGTAGATAGAAGGGTTATAGTCTATCAGCCTTAACCTTGAACTCGAGAACTTATGTATTTCACTTTAACGTCAGACGATTTTACTCGTCAAAATCAAAACTCCCAGAGATTTAGGATGAAAGGGTTAATCAGAGTCAATGATGAAGGGCTTTCGCTCGAAACGTCAGCTATTTTTCACATTTTTGGCAGTTCACAACTATAGCTTTTGGCTTCTCGCTTAAAATATCAGTTAATATATTATACATTCACTTGGCGAGGGCCTAGCGTAGACTATACAAACTCTTCATGTGCCATAATCTGATGCAACATTACCCAAACCTTAGCACATCTCAAAGCACAAAAGTTTACAATACCTGTTCTGGAATTTTTAGCATGTTGTTGATTAGGCTTCCACTTTTATGTAGGGCCTGTTTATAGGAAAACAAAACAAGCAAAATAAGCTTTTCCGTCTAACTAAACAAATATCTTATTACCACTGTTCTATTTTCATTACTTTCAGTGCAATCCTAAGGTCACAGTTTATAATTAACGTTTTCAATCCGACCAAATCAGACATTTCATTTTCAGTAAATTTGGTAATAATAGATATTGAAACCGAAAAGATTCAAGTTCGTATTCATGAACATTGCTGCTTTATTGTCGCATTTGCCGGAGAAGAAATACAAAACCGCATGGGCAGATCGCGTGACGTCAAACTAGCAACGTCGTAATGGTAAATCATTTCTGAGCATGTGTGATCGAGGCAGGGCCGCAGAGAGCTCATTGGCGGCCTGGGAAAAAATAAAATGTGGCGTCCCAGTTACATCATACTTACGTCATAACAAGGACATAATGACAATGACGTAAGAAGCAGTCCTTCTGTGTTCATCGTCGCAGGAAAAAGCAGAAAGCATGTACGAGTGCATTTCTGAATTTCTTTTTACTATGTTCTTCTATCTTCTTAAAAGGCCTTGCCAATTATATAACTAAAATTTTGGGGCCATATACGTCGAGGATCCCGGGCAATTGCGCTCTGCCTATATCCCTGCGGCCCTAGTGCAAAGTGTCTGCTTACGCGAGACTCCTCCGAAAACCTGCTATCACTCGCTCCAGGCCACTCCAATGCTTGGCATGCGAAAACAACATTGAAACATGGCGGATCCTGCGACGTCGTCTAATTCGCCGAATGATGATTCGTCAAATAATAGTAAGGGCAAAAGAAAGGCATACGTGGCACGTAGAGATGCCTCAAAGGTGTATTCAACGCCTTCGACTAACGAAGATAATTCAAAGAAATGCTTGCGTTACATAACATGAGAAATACTTTATGCCGGAGTAATGATCTGTATACATGCAGTACATGTATAGCTACATGTATACATTCAAGTATCTATACTGTACCTCTCCTAAAATGATAATTAGGATTTTCCATGCTCGAAGAACGAAAACTTCTCTTTTGTCAGAAACACAGTTGTTGGACATGTCGGACAACATACCCTAATAACGAATAGAGCTATTATTACTTGTCAGGACGCCGGGTTTAACATATTTCAGGCGTGCAAACCCCAGGTAGAACACACTACTAGCTTGGTAATTCAATAATTGACACACCCATGGCATTATCCAACGGGTCCATATGGTAATTTATTCCCGACTGCCAAACCACAGACCATTTTTATACTAAATATAGTATATATTTTTAAAGTAAGTTCAACACTTACCCCTTTCAGATCAGAAATCAAACCAGCAACAATACTTTCTCTAGCCATTATAATCGGTTGTAGACCCATTTCCAGAATGCTTAGAGCCTTTTCACGAATCTAATCAGGAAATACCAGAAACTTAGAGCGATCCTCTGAAAAAATTGTTACATTCTGTACTTGTTTTGATAACTTGTGTAGTGTAACGGCTAGAGTACTTACTAACGCCATACAACACTTCTGTGGCGATATGTTGAAAAAAACACACTAAAATTTTAGAACCAGCAACGAAATGCTTCAATGATGCCATCACAAAAATTACGAATTCTTGTCGCTACTCACTATTAACTGACTCGAGAAATTGGACAAGCAATCCTAAGTGGCATGGCAATTCAGGCTTTGGCAAAATCGCTCGAGATCTTAGCAAAGTGGCTCGAGACACGTTGACAAGATGACTCGAGACGCTGGCTAGACGAGTTTGGATGTTGGTAAAATTTATACTCAAGACCTTGACAAAGTGAGCCCTGCACGTAAAGTGAGACGACACCCTGAGAAAACAATGAGAAAACGATGCGGGCAAAATGACTTCAGACGTTGGTAATGGTAACACTCTCTATATGATATTAGCAAAACGACTTAAAACGTTGGCAAAACGACTTAAAACGCTGGCATGGAAGTGACTCGAGACATTGGCGAAACGAATAAAAACGTTGGCGGAAGGACATGCTGGTGAAACAACCACAATTCAACCAGTCACCCAACTTTACCTTATGTACTGAACTGATTAATAAGGGGTAAACGAGCTTGCACCATTGTCCAGCAAAGGATGCAATTTTTTCCGTTGTCAACTGGTTAATAAGTCTAAAAAGAAATAAAAGTTACCCATTGAAATATATACCTGAATGCAAATGTTGACATTTGAGCTACGTACAGTCTTGAAAATTGCACACCAAATAGAACTTTTCAAGAACTTCAGTTTAATATGTAGCGCACCGTTCAGTAAGTATTTTTTTCTCATAAATCAGAAAAAAACTAATTGGCTTCAACTCCCCTACTGTAGCTGAGTTAGCGTTTCAATTGTTTACATAGAATCCAATGGCAAGATATAACTCGGCTTGTAAGGGCGATACGATGCACAGAGTAGATTTATAATTATAACGCACAATTAAAAAATTCAGATCCGAACATGACTGTGAAAACATGAAAGTATGAAAAAGTATAGTTTCATAGTTCTCTGAAAAAAGCTTGTATGACACATTCATTCACCTTTGTTGTTGACGAAATGCCTCGCATTTGTCCGTAAAAAGCGTTTTGCGGCTGTTCACACTTTTTATTTAATTTAAAAACTTGTAGCTAAAAACCAGCTGTGTCTGCCTCTTTGGTGATGCGAGCACATCTCCCCAAACAATTGGCGTTATCGAACAATTCAACATGAAAACAGTTTCTGTTTTCGCCATATTAAATATTGGTTTACGAGTTTCCCGCGCCAGTACACCGTTGCTATAGCAGTTGGGTATTCGAAGTCAAATACCAGCTGGGTAAAGTTTCCCAGTCTTACCATGGGTTATTTACCACTGGGTATGAAACTACTAATCACGTGGTATGAATCAAGCGTTTTTACAGGCTCAGTCTTACTAAAAGCTTGATTCTGCTTTGACGACCGAGTTTGAATAATGGCCGACAAAATTATGTCTGCATGGATAGTACTTCATCTTATTTGCTTTTCTGGGTCTTTATCTCGTTTACAAGCAAAGTAATTAAGCGTAAATGACGTAGGTGTATCTAAGGTAAGCTCACACCGGAATTGTTAAAGATTGTTTTACTAAACCTTGAAGAAAATGCGTATACACAAAATGGATAAATACTGTATGTACTCGTGATTTTATCGCCGAATTTGTGACGCATTATTTGTTCGTTTCTCTTCCTATTATGCTACAGTGGTTTATTGGATTCGTTGTTAAATTGTTGATTCGTTGTGTTGTTTGTAGTCTCAACACCAGTTTGTCACTACATTTTTGATTTTGAAATCGATATGTATATGTGGCTACCTTCGATACAAGTTTCGGATATGCTGATAATAGACTGAATTAAATACGTCACATTTCCAAACTACGATGTGTCAGGGAGTTTCCAATCCAGTAGTAAATAATTCATGGTCTTACCTATAAATCACTTCCAAAGCTTCTTTCTGCACAGTGGGGGATGGGAATTTGAGTAACGCATTTTCCACTGTCTCCAGTATCAATGGCATCTTTAACAACAATGAGAAAGAAAGTTACGTATAAATGAGAAAGTTGAAGTAGAACAATCTGAATGTTCGTTATAATAATTATTACTTTTAAACTTCACCTTTTTCGCTACAACATGAGCTGATATGTGTTGCTTGCCAAGACCCCACAAAGCTCTTGTGCACAAATTTTTATCCCCACTTCTCATGATAACGTTGCAAATGCCTAAATATGAAGCAATTCAAAGATGGAAAATTTGTAAAATTTTACCTGATTCTGTATTTGCAATGGCAACATGTAACCAGGAGTACTGTAGATCAAGGGCGGGCCGACAGTATGCATTTATTTGTAGGTGACTGGGGACCGCACATGCAGGCGAGGCCCCGCGCCATGAAAATGTAGTGATCTTCCAGCATGGATCGAGATTCTGTTTGTAAGAATAAGCACAAAAGGCAAGCTCTCTTAATTTAAAATTTTTAACGACCTGCTGGGAAATCAAAATGCAAAGTGATGCTTGTTTTATCCCATGCAGTCTCTTAGTTCACTGACCTAAATCTGCGACACAATTGGTCAAAACAAGTCACATGACTAACAATCTACCATGCAATGATGCTATAATCGCATTAACCCATGAAGATTGTGCAGTTATTCAAAAGCTGTAAGCAAAATGCTTGAATGCAGTGAACAAGCGCAAAATTATAGCCGTTTTCATTACGCTGCGACCCCAGCGCTAAAAAATCTCACGCTTAATTCTCGCTCTCGATGACGTCAATCAACAGTTTCAACTGTATCAACGCCAAGAAAAGCAGATATTTTTTGTCAGTTTTATGTAAAATTTGATACAATGACGAGCTGTTTTATTTGAGAACACTCCACGAAGACTTTTGAGCGCAGGGGTCGCGGTGTAATGGAAACGGCTGTAAGCATGTCATATTGCACACTGGTGAGGATGTCTGATTCAGTGAGCGCGATCGTATATATGACTGGAGGGAGAACTTCTGATATCTGCTCGGTTGACGAGTAAAGTCGACGGCTGTTTAAAAAAATTAAAAATTTTTTTACGGGGAAATGGTCAAGCGTAATGGCGTGTAATTTTTGTGAAGACTGCGTGATTGGCTTCCAGTTCTTTTTGAGTTCACTGGAGTCTGGATGATCGAGCTAAATGAGATGCCTGCAGAGGAGGCTAAGTTTTCTCGTGTGATGCGTTCACATAAGCGGGCCAGCATGGTTAAGCGGCCAGCATGGTTAACCGGGCTGGTAGTTTTTTCATTGTTTACAGCCTATCTAGCATGCATCACTCATGTGTTAAAATGGCAACAATATTGGAAGTAGCGATGTTTGAAGCTATTAAAATTTGTTCCCGGCCAAAGTTCGTAAACAACGTTTATCTCGGTAAGGCAGGCTAGCTAGCTGGCTAACGTTTTCCAGCCCAGCTCATGTGAACAGGCCTTTCGAAACTTTTAGTTTGTGCTACAAGTAGCTCCATTCACAAATAACGTGCTTGCTAACTGTATGTACCGTATTGGACTCTTTCAGGTTGTAACAGCCAAAAATGTGAAAATAGCTGACATTTTGAGTAAAAGCCTTATTATTCGCTGTGATGAAAGACTTTTGCTCAAAACGTCAGATATTTTGGACTCTTTTGGCAGTTCACCACCTTTTAACTTTAGGATTACCAATACAGTACTACAAATTTTTGGATTACATCTTGATACATTTTATTAAATATACTCGTACCTTCAACAATGTCTACCATTTCATTTTCCTGCAAGGAGCTAACCAAAGAAGAAACAGAACGAGTTTTAACCTACTATGGTCCTATACACATGCAAAAATATCACAAGAGTGAAGAGGCCTGTTCAGGCCCTGAACAATTGCTGTTAACATGCATGAATATGAGTGTTAGACTAACAGAGTTGACCAGCACTGTTGCAACCGTACTGTGCAAGGATGTTGAATCAACGGCCATGCTGTTCAGGCATGTTAAGGTGGCTGCCTATAGTTTCAGGAGAGTTTCTGGCTGTTGGGCTTCACAGGCAGTACTCAGAAAGAAAATTTCACAGTTGATGGTAACATTTAATTTATTGTCAAGCACCTTAGGAATAACAAACTGTGGTTTAATGATGCTTACCAACTGTTTCTATGGTACAACTATGACATCTCAAAATGACCACCAATTACACTTTAATCGTGTTTAATTCCCCAAATATGGCTGGTAACCCCTACTTTTTATTTTGCCAATATTTTTCTGATCTTATTTCAAACATTACCCACCAACTGTGAAATTTTCTTTCTGAATATTGCCTATGAAACCTACAGCCAACAACATTCCTCAAACTATAGGGAGCCACCATAACCGCACAGTCAAGGACTTGTTGAACAAGCAACCCTGTCAACAGCTATAATAAAAGTGCTGTTTTGTCGAAACAGCTGTGCTGCTGCCCCTGCATACTCAGGCACTTACGTGTGTGACGTACAGTAAGTCACAGCATGCAAAGTCCGCAGGGTCTTTGCAATTGCTCTGTGGAGTTTTACAGATTTACATGCTTAACTCTTATTCTATCAATTACAGTACCTCACATACCTAACTATTCGCTCTTGGTAAAGGCAGTACCCGAGTGCTTGCAAAGCAGCTTGAGAAAGGTCAAGTCTCTCACAAATCATGTCTCTCTAAAACAAGTCGTTATTAAAAATGAATCAGATTACAGTTCTTAGCAATTATCCTTGGCACAGACCACTGAGACCAGTAATTTCACAGGTTTTTTACGAATTTTTCGAAGGATTGCAAAATCAACTACTGTCTTACAGTATCTGTTGGATAGTGCTATCCCACCTTCCCCTGGCTATTTTAGTAATATGTCGATGTACCTTCAGAACTAATATTATTCTTCCTATTCTCCCTTAATATTATTCTTCTTATTCTCCCTTATTTATTTTAATACTATTCTTCCCGACCCCTGGCTATTTTAGTAATATGTCGATGTACCTTCAGAACTAATATTATTCTTCCTGAAATATTACAGACTTCACCAAGAAATTCATTATCTTCCTTGGCTAAATCCCTGAAAAGAAATAAAGCTCGTTGATTAAAAATTGTTGTTTCTTGTTTGAATAATATTACTAAGCAATTCCAGCTTTTCATTTATGTGTATTCAGATTGATGGGAAGCAAGATAACATACAAACATCCTGTTGGCAAAGAGGGCATACTAGTGATTGACCAATAATCGGAATAGGGATCAGAATCAGGATGATTATTGGTATATATAATTAACACATCATATAAAAGGATGTGCTAACTTCTAACATGGCTATGGTTGCTTGCTATATTGTACAAGTCACAAAACCAAGCACATGTACAATAGGATCATAAGCCCAGAACTTTTTACCAAAGTGCATCAACTGGTTACATTGTTACCAAGCATTTTAATTTTACATCCCTGAAAAAAGTTCTAGCAACTTGATTACTATCTTGCAGCCATTATTATAGACTACATAATGTATCATAATATATGACTTGATATCCTGCATAAGGCTGCATAATTTATCAACTTGATGAACTAACAGCATTGTTACAACATTATAACAATTTGATGTTTATGAGATGTCTCAGTGTCTCGGGTGGCATAACTCTTAACAGGCCTCAGGCAGCTGAAACTAGAAACCCATATAAACTGTTGATGGTGCATACTGTGGCAAACGGTGTTGGTGATTAGTAAGCACAGTTCGGATTCATACATACCATATGTGAAAAAAATATAGATATTAACAATAAAATAATACTGAAACAATGAAATATTACTTAGTATCCAGTATTTATAGTGCATTGTATTTAATGATTAAATACTGTTCCCTAGACGTTTTGGGGAAAATTTTCACCATCTTAGGAGAGCAAGTTGGAGAACTAACCCAAAGAAATTATTGGTCAGTTTAGACTGCAATGAGTTGAAGGTTGTTTTACCAGAGTAGACTCACAAACTTATCATGTTGCCAATTTGGCAGCAGTTTTCAGAAATACTGCTAATTTTTGTGGCTATTTACAGTACTATAGCAATGTTAGTTACAGTAAAGTAGGTGCTGCAGGCATCGTCAGTCATGCTGGGGCATGCACATTAACGCTCGTCCAAACCTCTTGAACAAGATCAAGATGGCGAAAGCCACAGGAGCTATACTTGGCGTATTCTTTATAAGGGAACCGCTTTATTAACATTACAGGAAAGTTTTAACATGGTAAAACATTTTAGATGCAAACCACGTGCATTACTGGGGGAAACGATCGTTAGTCTACATACTCTGCCAGCCTCAAATAAGCATCGGTTTTGTCCTCTGTTGGAGTCGTCGTGTCCTCGAGGCACGCGAGCAATGGCGATAAAGTCTCACCAAACTCAGTTCTCACCATTTCTAGATCAAACCACAAAACCACAATTATCATCACTAACAGTAAACACATACAATGTCTTACAAAGTCATCTTCAAGAGATACATATTGATATATAGTAATATTTCTATCACTCAATTTTAGTATACACTGCCAACTGCCGGCAGTAGTAGTCGTCCATGATAATATATCAATATCAATGTGATCAACATATGAAAGCATTAATCTATCGATTTAAACGTTATTGTTGACTTTTCTGGGATTACTTACCTACTTCGGTTTACGGTCTTTGCATCCAAGTGAAAATACAACAATACCAATGTGTATAGGTCTAGCGTTGGTCAAACTTGAAGTTGATTGCAAGCTCTCGATCGCAGTTCGTGTTTGTGCATTTTGCCGCGAATTTCTCTAATCCCGCGCCATATCACGTAACCTCACGTTTTGATTGGACAAACACTGGACAATAAATATATAGCCACAGGTAACCCAAGATATTCAAAAACACATCGTTGTGCGTTTGCAATCACTGGTTTGCAACAATGCGACCACAGCAGCCCAGGAGATGCTTGTTATTGTATTATTACCTCGCGTTGCAGAGCAACAGCGAGGTCTTAAATCCGGTAGCGTTATTATTTTTTTACCTCGCGTTGCATAGCAACAGCGAGGTCTTAAATCCGGTAGCGTTATTATTATTTTTCTTTGGTGTCGAGAATT
>JAOTOK010026227.1:0-12158 GCA_025770025.1 Virgularia gustaviana
GTCTGCACTGCAAACAGATCGAGTAGTAATATTACTAATTTAATTTTTAATTGCGCTTTTTCCCGCTTCCATAAGCTCTTGTTTTCACTTTTGTTTGTTTTCATTTCGACCGCGGAAGTTTTTGCGCCCCTGCTGCGTTTTGGCGCCCCAATATATGTCATGCAGTTTTCATTAAAACTTTTAACGAAAGTTATTAAATTTCAAAATCATGAAACATGTAGTTTTTAATACTCCATACAGTTCATTCATAGTTTTGCTCAGTACGTTGCAATTACTCAAATGTTTTATAGCATTAAGCAATTTTGATTTGCTTAATTAGTAAGTAGTGTTAGCATTTACAATATTCCATTTTATAAATGACATTACGGAAGTTATTGGTTCCAATGAACCACGAAAACATTGATTGTGCTGCTTTTAACGTTGTCTGTTGTTCATCCGTAGTTCATTCAAGTATTTGATTAATGAACTGTTTACCTTAACGATGACCAATAGCTTCCCTGTCCGTTGTGGAAAGTCAGGTGAATTAACTTGTTCATCTGTTTGCGGGAAGCTGCTGAACTGTGGAGTTCACACATGTGAAGACAAGTGTCATGTAGGTATGTAATGGTTGACTGTATTGGTTCACAGATTAATCAGTCGTTGGTATAGCCGGCCAGGTTAATCCCAATAATTCAGCGGAGGGCTTTTCTCGGTCAATTACTCGGTTCAGTTTGACCAACCATTATATAGCAATGAATTCTATAGAGCAAACTGGAACTCCAAAGGAACGATTCCACTGTCCGCAAAATGAGAAAATTTCGTGCGTGTTTTGTTTAAATTCAAAGATTTTTCACAAGTTCATTTCATGCACTAGAGAAACCTTTTGAATTTAGACAAAAGACACGCGAGATTTTTCTCATTTCGCCGACCGTGGAATCGGCCCTTAACGCCGGCAGGGAAATTGGAAAATTAAGGCCACACATTTTAGGTTTTCGGAATTTTCAGCAGAAATATAGTACTTGAGGCATGATTGTGTATCAAAATGAAGCTAGTCTTAAAAATACTATTTAGTGTGTAAATTTCGAAACATATCCTCAGTCCGAAGTATTAAGAACAACCAACAATAACTGTCGTTAATTTGCCCATTTTGTGTATCCTTGAAAACATTTTCTTTTGCCAGCTCAAGTCCAAAGTCCTCAGCAAATAGAATTCAAATATTCCCTGGTTAAAATCGTAGGCAGGATCCTGTAGGATCCTACAAGATCCTGTAGGATCCTAGTATATAAGATCTACTAGGATCTTGTAGGATCTTGTAGGATCTTTTAGGGTCCTTTACAAGATCCTATAGGATCCTATAGGGTCCTATAAGATCCTGTTTCAGATTATGTTTGATTTAGGGTCATATCAAATCCTAAACCAAACAGGATCCGAAACAGGATCCTATAGGATCTTGTACAAGATCCTACAAAATCCTACAAAATCCTACAAGATCCTACAAGATCTTACCGGCACACCAGGATCCTACAGGATCCTATAGGATCCTACGGGATCTTGTCTAGGATTTCTACCAGGGTAGAGACAAACGTTCAGTAATCATATTTCGGCCTGAAACACTTGGAAACAGCGTTCCAGATGTCTTAGAGTTCACTGAGTGTATGTGACACCCAGATAGCCAGTGGATTACGTTCATCCACTGAAAATGTAGCAAGCATGCAGTTTGTTGACTAGCCTGACGTACGTTGCGTTTCAATTATCTTAAATCCTTTGTGTTTTAGGTCCTTGCAAGAAATGTGAAGTTGCTATAAAACTAAGTAGGTCGTGGCCAAACTAGTAAAACATATTATAGTTAAATATTCGTTAATACAAAGAATAACGGAATTTTTTGAGGTTTCGAAGGAACGCATGAAATCTCCAGAATAAACTTTGTCAAAATAGCTTTTGGTATCTATTCAAATTACTGGGTATTAACATTTACAAGGAAGGAAGGAAGGAAATAAGTCTGTTATGTGGATTAAAATGTGATATAAATTTAAATTTTAAGAAGACAATAGGGATCAAGGTAAAAGAAGAAACGGTTTTGTTTACAGAGGTCATGATCAGGACAGTCAGGTTTAAATTTGGAGATGATCAAACTTTCTCGAATGAGAAGTTTAAGGTTAGATGAGGTGCGAAGTAGAGGAAGATATGGCACTAAAGCTGTAATTCTGAGACGGAGAATGGACAGTGGAATGACAATGCTCATACACTCGGAACAGTAGCTTATACCGCAAGCGCCCAGACATTCTTTCGTGCAAATGATAAAGTTGATGGTGTTGATGGTGATTTGTGGATCTAGTTCGTTACAATCTGACATGTCGTTTTGTTGTGGAGCCACCACTGATTTTCAGGTTGTTTTAGTAGAAACAATATTTTACTGCAGTTGTTTAAACGTCGCAAAGAAAGCAAAGAATCCATGAAAACTGTTGTAAAATTCCTGACTCAATGCAACCCGGCTTGGTTGTGTTGTTAAGAGTAGCCAGTGATGCTGCGCGTTATCATAGTCCCTAATTTCTTCCGGCTTTCTAACTATGATTATATAGCGATTAGTATAGACAACCAGGAGGCACCATTTGTATTAGTACTCGACTGTGTTTCTACTGGTCATCCATATCAAATAATGACCCGAATTAGTTAAACAAACGCAGAGATATACTTGAATTCTAACTTACCGGCAAGTTGTACACTATTCTGTTATTCTTGTTTTAAGAGTGTTACTGTGGAAAAACTGAAAGAGATGCTGTTTGTGGCACTGGTAAGATATTTTCAATCTTGGAAGTTAAAGGTTTAAGTATTGCAAGCTTAATGTTATTGTGCATGTTCGGAAATTACTTTGCAAAAACCAAGAGAACGTCTAAGAACAATATATTATACTGTGCAGTCAGACTGTCAGTTGGTTAATTGTAGGATTATTATAATAATTAACCACGTGGTTCGAGGAATATTAATGAAAAATCGCAAGCCTGTTTTGGTGATTCATAATAGCCCGAGTGCGGATTCTTCGAGAACAAGTGTGATTAATATCATTTTAGTCATTTTATATGCGAACTCTAACGTTATAAAGCATTCATTTTGAAGCTGCAAAGCATTCATTTTTAAAGTGCCTATGGAGTGAAAATTATTTTTGTCGGGTATGAAATGGCTTTTGAAATAATGTTGGATACTAATTGACACCTGTGTGATGTTTCATCTACTTTGCGAGATATATTTCATTGGTCGTTCAATGTCTGTTTTGAGTCTTTGACGTCACCTCGCAGTCCGAGAACTAGAATCTGGCTTGGTGGCCTGGCAACTACATAAAGTTTTTTGTATGTTTATAGAAACAGCAGTTATCATTAACGGTGTACCTGGATATTTCTCTTGTGGTGGTGTATGCTCTAAGTAAGTGCCTGCCAGTGTTTTATAAAATATATTCTCGAAATTTTAAGAGTGATCCCGCACTTACAGTTACATGCAGTATCATGGAACTATAAGGATTTTTAAAATCACATTTGTGGGCTACTTCCACCGCCATTGTACTAGATGTTGCTTGCAATGAACAAGTTTGTGGCGATGAGCTGGCTTGACCCGTCGTCTCTGATAGTTGTGCTCGGTATTTTCGATTTTATAGGAAACTAGATTGTGGCAATCACGAATGTGAGCAAATCTGCCATGCATCTGAGTGCAACATTTGTTTACTACAACCTTCAATAGTAACGCATTGTCCCTGTGGGAAAGAAACGAACCATGAGTTGTTGGGCGGATCGAACAGAAAGTCATGCCTAGATCCAATTCCTACATGTAATAATCCCTGCTTGCGTCCTCTTCCTTGTGCTAAATATAACGGTAAGTAAAAGTTCATGGTACCAAATTCATTTATGTTAGCCATATCTGTTTTTCGCACCGTTCAAAGGGACACCTGAAAATTGTTTTTTTTCTAGACATGACTAAACCCACACCTGATCACCGATGTTCAAAGTTATGTCACCTGGGGAATTGCTCGAGCTGTCAGTCAAACTCTATCGTCAAATGTCGATGTCGTTCCACGTCAAAGGTATAGGAACATGTGTTAATGTTATGTTTGCTGCCGTAACGTTGAGACAGCACAGTTACTGCGTTCAAAGGGTGACACAGTCAATAGGGTTGATTGCCTGTAAGCGTTTATAAAAATTCAATAAAACAAAAAAATTAATAAAGTAATAGAGTGGTTATCCTTGGTCACTCGCCAGTTAGATGGAACAGTATAAGACACTGTTGAGGTCATCATTGGCTGACCTCGTATGAACCTAACTCAACATATATAATGGGTGTAATCCTAATTTCTGTTAATTTTTTGTGATGCTTAACTTACGTTCGATGGAAACGAATAATCGTTCTTGGCAAAAAAAAACTGTCATGGTCTCTATACAAAGATCTTTCAAGTACTTATATTCCAATATCCTTTAACAAACTTAAACTAGCAAAGATAAATATTTTAGATTTTCTTCATATCAATCACATTCTCGCATAACACAAACAAATACATACATACAATAATAAAACAAATACACGCATTTACACATACAAGGCCGTTTCCATGATGCACTATATAAATTCTATGTGTTCCTTTGTAGAAAATACCATGCGTGGAGCTGAATTCCTCAAGTAAGATTCTTATATCGTTTCCCGAATTTTTTTACCGTAGCTTGCAAGGCAATTTAGAAAAAGTAAGTGACTCAAATAGGCAGCACGAACCAAGATTTCCAAAGAGGATTTTCAAAAAAATTACACGATTCCCATCAATTCCTGCATGAGGCGTACGGTGTGTTTAGAATTTCGTTAGTTCTTTTCGGGTATCACGACCGGTAAGCCGATAAACATGTCAGTTACAACAATCAAGCACGTGATATTTGTACGCTACATGCTCAATTGTACTTTGGACTTTTGTGGATTATTTCGGATCCACTGGAACACCAACCATACCTTATTTATTTATCTTAGGATGTTTGAACAAAAACCAGAATTTAACGTACAAGCGTTCTCTCGGACATTTAATGTAGCAACCACAATTATTGTAAAAGTACGTTTTTAAGTGTAGTATTTCCTTTAGGCACTGACGATCCATTTCTTTGTGAGATTAAATGCAACAAACCAATGATCTGTGAGAAGCATCATTGTAACGAAAAATGTTGCCCAGTAAGTTCTTCCTGGAATGGATATATCATCCATATTTTTTACCGTATGGTCACATTTTAAATGCCCAAATACGTCACGCTTTTAAAAAATATATATTCTAAAACCATTATAATACTCTCCACATCGTAAAACGTATAGCTGAAAGTGCAATAAACCATTTTGTGTCATATGCACTAATGTTGTGAACTTGCTTGCCAGCTTTGTTTTTATTCGTAATACAGGGCAGAAGAAGAGATGCCCTGAGACACGAGTGTACCTTCATTTGCGGGAAACGCTTAAGCTGTGGTATCCATAAATGCACTGAAATATGCCATATGTTCTCAGCGTGTCCGCCATGTTTGATGGCAGGTATGTGATTAACGTATCAATGAATTATCTATACACTATATGTAACGCTAACCCTAATGTGTCTTTAGTTATTTAATTTGGGAAAGGGTGCCGGTTTAAGGCAAGCGCATTAATTTCAGAGAAGGGTGTTGGTGGCTATAGGTAAATAAAGCGTTTCATTATGCCAGCATAGTAAAATAGAAACGCAATATGCATCAGCACTATTGAGTGTTTTCTTGATTTTGTTCAGGCTTTGAAGAAGTCTCATGCCCTTGTGGTAGTGTGGTCCAAGAACCTCCAATTCCATGTGGAACACCGCCTCCAGTGTGCTACAACACGTGCTCACGTGAGCATTCCTGCGATCACGAAGGTATTTATTAAAAGTCTCATGTCTTGATGCATTGCCAAATACTGTTTTATAGATGTTATAGTCGACATGTTATTAATGGTCATGACCCGCGTGACATGTTTGTACCCCGAACTCCGAAATGTGATCAAGAGCCCTACGATAATCTGAGCACACGTAACAGAATAATGGTTCTTACTCGCAGGCCCGAATACAGCTCATTCAGGTCCTGGGGCAAAAAAGGATTTCGGGAGCCTAGTGACGCCATCGCGATGACGTCACGACGACGACACAATGTGGAAATTCGTGTTTTATACGCTTTTACGGCTGTATACATATGCTAATGCTTTTTGCAAGCGTACGGCATAAAGTTTTATCATGTGTGCACTCCTAAGGGTCTTGATAATTGGCTAACTAAATTTTGGGGGGTCCTTGTACGTCAAAGGCCCAGGGCAAGTTGTCCCTGGTTACTCGCGATTTGGCGTTTTACTTTATCCAAACAACCAATAGAATGAAGAGTTTGACCTGACCGTTCCCCATGAAGTTGAACAATTAGAATTGTTGAGATGAAAACACACCTATTTACAAAGACACCATTACGTTCCAAGATCCAAATGAATGCACACGTGAAGAGAAAAGACTCCAATAACTATGCTCTAACTAGGTTTGCTCCAACTAGACTTGCCCCAAGTCTGTTTGTCTTTCTGTCTGTAGTCAACTGCATGAAAAGGAAGGAGAGAGGAAACAGGGAGACTTGTCAACTCCTTACAACGGAAGAGAAAGCCCATGCAGAAGCTGCACTGAGGCTACCTCCGTTGTCCGGAGTTGACCATCCTTCCTCTCCATGCGGCCGACCACACACAATGAGAGAAAGAATTGGAGCAAGACTATTCTCTAACTGAGATGGGGAAAATTTTCACATACAATCTGTTCATATTTCTCCAGTGCAGCACACGTGCCATTATGAACAAGAATGTCCACCATGTACCGTGCTTGTTTCAAAGTGGTGTATGGGCCAACACAAGGTGAGCTGACACGTTAAAGTGCTACCTTGGAAGCGAAATTTTTCACAGTTACAATCGTTGTTTATGTTTTTCATTTACTTTCTTCGTTGTTGAGTTATTTAAGTTTGTTTACAACAAGAAATGCATTCTTTGCAATACATAGAAGTGTATCTGGATCAGTGTCACGAGTTCTTCAGTATACGTATGGTATATGTGCTAAATGAATAGGTGTTTTACGAAGTGGTTCCAGTTGGGAATCACAGACTTGCTGAACATTCAGCGTCAACTCGTTATAATTTGTGACGTAATTAGCATGAAATAAACAAATTGATATAACTAAACAAAACAACAAACAAATGGAAAACTGTAATAAAATATTTATTGGGCTGTTCTACATAAGTGTCTATGGACACCGAAATTATTAATGAGTTAGATAAAATCAATTACAGACTTAACACACAGACTTAACTCACAAAATAACCACTACCCAATTCCGTTCTTCATTCGCTCTGATGAAATGCGTTGTAGCAGCTCTCGGAACGAAGTCTCTGATTGGTTTATTAGGTTAGCTTACCCAAACAATAACCCTGACCCTAAACACAAAAGTGAGTGGAAGTAAAATTATGCATAACAATGGGTTAGTTGTCAATAGCCAATCAGAGAAGCTGAGGTGCTACATTCCCCTGAGAGGTGCTACATTCCCCTGATAAAGGGCTTTCGCTCGAAACGTCAGTAATTTTCACACGTGGCAGTTCACTAATTTTTCGCTTTTGGCTTATAATTTAGACTGCCTACTCAGCACTACCACTTTTTTGGATAACAATTCGCTTCATGGGCAATTAATACATATTGAACATGTTGATCACGAATTATGATATCTGTAAAGGAGTTATTAATAGTTTTTATAAGAGGTCTTTCATATTGGAAAATATAAAATTATGGCTTCAGTTGTTCTTTAAACCTCGTTGCAATCCCCAACATGACGTTCTTTAACACCCCATGTAAGATGTCCTGCTGCTTTGTTTTGTTAACAGCTGAGAGACAACATTCCTTGTTACGTTGATTCTGTTTCATGTGGCGAAGAGTGTCGCAAAATGCTTCCTTGTGGCAAGCACCATTGCACCAGGATGTGTCATAAGGTATGACTTATTAACTTTTTATGCCCCACTCTCGCGATTTACTGCTGGACAAATCCCTTACAGATACTGTATCCGTTCGCGCTACAACAATGTCATACTGTAATGTTAGAAAGGCTCAGATATTGTATTTTCTCTTTTATACCCATTATTTTTTAAAATAAAAATGGCTAACCATTAGGTCCTATGCTCCATAAATCCCAAAATGGAATTGTTTATTTTGTCTTTAGCCAGAGTAAACTATAAACACCCCGTTGGTTATGAGGCATTAAAAAGTATGTTTCTTCTTCATTGCTTGACCTTGATATCAAATGAATTACAGGGTCCTTGCCTTGAAGAAAACGAAGTCTGTAAACGACCTTGTACCAGTCTTCGTGAAAGTTGTGGTCATCCATGTGATGCCCCTTGCCATGAGGGAGACTGTCCAAGCGTACCGTGTAAACACAAGGTAAATAATGAAAGATATAATCCAAAAATTGTAATGCTGCGAAGGAGTGTAATTACTACAAGGCAAAAGCCAAAAGGTTTGAACTGCGAAAAAAGGAAAATTTATACGATTTTATTAATAGTTTAAAGTGATCCACATTTATTATATGAGCGAATGAAGTCGCTTCATGTAACACCTGATGTAACACAACCTCGTTCCCATCCTCTTTCCTCGGCGCTCCTTCCTCGCTGGAGCAAAGACCCTGGTTCACGCTCGTCACGTGGCACCCAGATTCTGGGTGCTAATTAAATTACTTAGGGGGGGTTGCTCAAATGTCACGATTTTGCTCGCTAACCAACGCTATCAGAAATGTTTAGATTTTTGTGTCCGTGCTATATATAGCTCGGACACTATGTCAGAGGCGATTATGTCTCTATGTTTGACCACGGGAAATGTCGAACGTTTAACGATAAATGTCGAACATGTCCTAATATGGAACGATCACATGAAGAGACCACCACGTTAGCCACTCGAGCAGCGGCCGCCATCTTTTATTTCTTTCGAAGGGATCGAAGGAGCTCGAATACGTTGTATTGGTTGCTTTTCTTGTGTCGAAGTGCGCACTTTATTACCTTCGACACAGTTTTTTTTATGAACCAATGCGTTTGGATTGACCCGTTCGTGGTCAGACACTCTACGCGTAGGATCGCGTACTGAAATTGAACCGGGAACAGTGTTTTCTTTGCGAACGTTGTTCGACGCCAAACTTGTGTGTAGGATCACACAGCGAATTGAACCTCAAAGCCAAAGAGGCTTCAGCTCGATTCCAAGATATTTTTGGAATCACATTTTAGTAATGTTATATTTAAATGCCTTTTTTAAAACATTACATTAATTTTACTTGCCTTGTTTAAAACGGCTTATTAATAAATATGTACAAAATCACGGGGTCAACGTTTGGTTCGCACAAATGATGTGTTATCGTGCCTCATTATTGTTAAAGCTGTCAAATGATGTAGAAGAAAACCCAGGACCTACCACTATAAATGAAATAGTTGATTGCACTCAGACAATTTCTGCTGATTTTAATCAGGGTCACCCCAGATTTGGTGAAAATGCTGGCAAGCAATGTGTGGCTATGTCACTAACCTCAATCGTGTACAATAACATCACCCATGTATAAAACATTTGGGACTGACCTCAAAAATGAATGCAATATTAATTGCTGGTAACAGTCTTTATGGTTGTATTAGCAGATCTATTGTAGCATATCTACAAAGATTTGTTGTTATTAACTGATGTACCAGAAATGGTTTTAATTGGTGATAAAATATACTGTTTACAAAAAGGCAGTGAGTCATTTTCAGGTAGTTTACATATGACTAACAAACAGTGGACCTTTTGTTGCATTAGAGTGTGCCCTCAATCAGGTGCTTTCCAGTTCATTGCAAAATTACCAAACTGCCCTCTTAACAACCCGTGCTAGCACAGTAGCAATTCATCGCCCATTTCCTGAGGTGTTCAAAATATTTGATTCTCATTCGAGAACTTTAAATGGTATGCCTAGTTCATTTGGCGGTTGATATCTGTTGAAGGATTGCAAGATTTAGTAAGTTATTTCCAATTGACTTCATGTTCCTATAATAACGTACCTTTTGAACTGAAAGGTGTCACATGTAATGGCAAGGTAGCACATAAGATAGACATAATGGTACCCTTCAAGTGCCAATTACAAACAAAAATACACCAACAAAAAGGAAAAGGCAGAATGAGTCACCTGAGGAAAGAGCAGTACGTTTAGTGAAGCAGCGTGCATATAACAAAGAAAAGAGAAAAAATGATTCTTTAGGTCAAAAAGAAAAAAGGCTATCTAAATTGAGGCAAAATGAGACAAATAAAAGAGCAAATGAGTCTGTAGAGCAAAGACAGTTATTATAGTACTCCGCACCATACTTATTACTTGTAACTAGTCATAAGTCTGAAAGTTTGTCACATTGAAGCACGGACACATGCCCACATTGTGGGCCTATTTTTTATATTGTTTGCATTTTGCTATTAGTGATTATAATGAAACAATAAATCCATTTTCCAGCAATCACTACTCAACCACCCCACCCAGTTTGCTTCAAATTGTTAGCATTAAGAATGTGGGTGCCACGTGACCAGCCTGAACCAGGGCCTTTTTGCTCCAACGGGGAAGGAGCACCGAGGTTATCGCGATTCGATTGACTAATTACGATCACGTGGCATTAAATAGAAAATTTCATTCAACTTCATACCACATTGTTTTACTGATTGTAAACCAATTGTAGAAATGTAAAAAATTGCATATTTTCCATTCTGTAGTCATATAAATAACAACTTATCGACATCGCTTGTTCGCTCTGTACGGTGAAATATCGGATCTCGTTTTTTAGCACAAAAAACCCGCGGTCCGATATTTCACGGTATACAGACCGAAAAAGCGATCGTCAATAAGCCTTTAATTTATATAAAATTAGATTATAATTCATTATTTCAAAGCACATGTTAACAAAATTTGTTTTGAAGTTCTACACACACCAATGTTTTCAACTTCCCGTTAACTGGTACAGTAAGTACATCAGTAAAAACCACGTTCGAGTAACATTTATTTGTTTTGTAGATTCGAGTGTATTGCAAGTGTAGGCGAAAATCAGAAGAGGGCGTGTGTTTAAGGGGTGGAGACATGATGGAGGCTACTCAGGCTTATCAGAGGTAAAGATCAGATGTCCCAACTGTTTGAAATTATGTAAACTCCTAGTTATTAAGTATAGATAAATCATAATGTTCTTACGTGATGTATTCACGAATCGACTTGTCGGCTCGACTTTCCGAGGGGGGGGGGGGGGTTGTTTTAGACTTTTGCTATTTTTTATGCAGAAAACATTTTCTGATCCAGATTTACCACAAAAAACCTGGCTGAAAAGATCAAAGGCCTGCAAGACGGGCAATCTGTTGACATCAGTGGATTAATGAGTTTGAATGAAAGGAAGGAATGGTACGTTTTCTGTTAAATTGTGCTTATATATATATATGTAAGTATTGTATACGCACTTGAATTAACTGCTCCGGTAAGGCATGTTTCAGGCACGTTTCACGTCCATTTTTATTGTTCCGTCATTGGTTTTGGACGTTTTCGAGAAAACGTTCTGTATGAATATTACCAGCTCCAAATCCTGCTAGCATGCATTCCATCTTAGTTGTACCTTGTTCTTACTAGGTTGGAGTGCGACGAGAGATGTGCCGTGGAACAACGTAACAAGTTAGTAACAACAATTATTTGCATTCACAGGCGAACATTTAGTAAAAAATACGTGTACTTTCATGTTTATACTGCACGGATAATTTGTTACGTTAAAAAAGCTGAAATGTTAAGGACTGCAATTTGCGCGCCTTAATCTGCCAGCTAGAGTATTTATTGTTTTAAAAGTTGTAAGCCTTTATATAAGGTAAAGGAAGACTAGCGTTTAGAAATGCCTAAAGTATATTGAGTTAGATTAGACCTATGCTATACAATTTAGTTCAGACGTCAAACTTAATTGTGGTAAAGAAATGGCTGGTGCAGTAGGTTTAAAATATAAAAACGTTTTCAGATTCTTATCATACGCGGGTTTTTAGACGCGTGCTACGCGTCTCTACACTAACCGTTGTCCGTCCGTCGGTCGGTCGGTCGGTCGGTCGGTCGGTCGGTCGGTCGGTCGGTCGGTCGGTCGGTCGGTCGGTCGGTC
>JAOTOK010026238.1:726-12156 GCA_025770025.1 Virgularia gustaviana
TGTAGTGGGAGTGTAGTGGGAGTGTAGTGGGAGTGTAGTGGGAGTGTAGTGGGAGTGTAGTGGGAGTGTAGTGGGAGTGTAGTGGGAGAGTAGTGGGAGTGTAGTGGGAGTATGGTTGGAGTGTAGTGGGAGTGTAAGTAAAACCCTAGGTATAAGATTTACCTGAGGTATGTGAAGCTCCATCTCCTGGCAAAATATAGGAATCTCCAATTTCTATGATATCATGTAAAGCAATGCAAAGACCAACGTTGAACAAAACCTGGAAAAAGGATGAATTTGTATTCTACATTTAATATAGTAAATCATATTTTATATTAATTAGGAGCCATTAATTATAATTCCACTACAATTTCCCTTTTTGATAAATAATTATACCTGTGTAACATGGTGTAAATTACAACAGGGATGTAGGAACATTTTTAACATTGTGGTGGGCAGAATTTTAGATTTTCTGTAATGATACCATGGCTCCAGAAATATAGAGAGTTACAATAAGGATACAAATACATCAATATGCATGTTACACATTCATTAATTATCAGTTTCTATATAAAAATAAAACAGAATAAAGCTGCATAACCATGCATCCTCCATGTACAGTCTGGTACAGTGGACATGGGTAGAACCAATAGCTAGCACAATGTGTTTTATACAACAATCAGCTTTTTATCTGGGGTTGTATATTTAATTAATCATCATAATAATTAGCTGAATAATGTCATAAACTCATCATCGAATAATAATCAACATTTAAAATAATAGTAATCAATCAATCATGAGTTATGAGTGATGATGATCATGATCACATCACACACAAACCCTAACATACAAAAGCAATGTCCCATTACGATTAAAAGATAAATACCTTGTTAGCAAGCTTTTTATTAAGTTCGTTTGCGATAGTTTCGCGTAAATCTTGGCAAAATTTTGTAGGATAAATACGCACTGTGTCTTTGATTTCTGCCAAAACAAACATGTTGACAACGCCACCTTAATTGTGGGTCATTACATTTAGCTAACATGACGTACTCCTCCAACATAGTTCTGCCATTTGCTGCCATTTCATGACAAAATCGAATATTGAGGCGGTGAGGCTCTATGTGACAGTGTATTATTTCTTTTAATTAAAAACAGTTTCTACAAGTTTTGTCAAGTAATATGAACCCTTGGAATCAAGGTATTTTAATATCTGTGTGAAATGATTTTAACATCGAATTAAACTAGTTGGTTTACATACATATTACATACGATACATCATCATCATGTTGTTGTTCAAATGTTGAAATGTCACTAATTAGTTTATGAGTTTATATAATTTGTAAAAAAGCGTTTTATCTTTTGAAATTATAACACTATAGTATAACACTATATTATTATTAGTACTATGTGGAATACCTCTTGTGTGATGTGTCCTACCTAACCCTTATGATAAGCGGCGCTTATGCATGTTATTTATTTATACCAGTTCCACCACCCAGTTCAATGTAATAGGTAGTGGTACCACTGCTTCTCAGTGGAAGATTCCCCCAAGAAATACTCTTGTGCTTACTAATTGGTTACCCTAAGAAACACTCAATGAATACCCTCACTTGTCATTAATAGGCCAAAGAATGGCGGGTAGTCATCAACAACCAAGGTTTTCACAAAATACCAATCTGTCACAGGTAGACATGTGTTCAATAATAGTTCTCTTAGAAATGGTTATATAAATATTCATCATTTTCTCCAATTATCAACTATAGTGAGTGTTGTAAACCCTCAAATTTATACTGAAAAAATATATTAAGCATGTGGAGAAGGTGGTGGAGGTGATAGCTGAGAAATACAAAAATGGACAAAAACTCTGAAGAAATGAACATCAATATTTCCTATGTTTGCTTACAATAACATTTGCATGTGCACAAGAGATATTGAGCATCTAGCTCCTCAGACAATTAGCATCCTTGTTTCAATTTTACAAACAAATATACATTGATTGATCTTATAAATATTATATTTTGTAGAATTATTTTGGTACAGGAAACCTGCAGCATTTCTATCCAGGTCAACAAGGTATACATAGCCATCCTGCCCCAACCTTTCCAGTTCACCAACCCAGGGGAATGTTCCCCAGGAACATGAACCCTATGCAGCCCGGCCATATTGTGTCTGGTCAAGGCCAGCAAGTACAACCAGTGATGCAGTTTAGTCTGGCTGATACAGAAGAAATGAAAAAGAAACGTCATTTTGAGGATCAGCAGAGGCGGTTAATGGCTTTAAAACAGAAAGGAGGCCAAGCACCTGGAAAAATACAGGTGGATAACCCTTTGAATGATTTGTTTGGGAAAAAAGCACCAAATTCCGCAACATCCTCTTTACTTGGTGCCCTTGGAGATGCTGCCAAACCTAGGAACAGTTCTGTTGGTTTGTCAGTTGCTTCAGGTAATTGTCTAATTTAAGATATAATTCATATAATCTTTTGATAATTAATTTAAAGATGTGACTGTCCTACATACTCACACAATCATTGACAAACACACACACATCATTTCTGCTCATAACAAATTAGGGTTCCATGACAGAAATACCAGAACCCAAATTTGACATATAATGAATATTTCTTGCCAGCTGTCCTGTATAGTTTGGGGAATTATTAGGTGCATATAGGGGTACTGTAGGGAATAGACATTCTATTAATAAGATGTGTTATTTACCACATTTTACAATATTATTTGTCAGATTTTCCTGTTGAAGCAAGAGCTGTTACATCTAATGCAAATATTGGTTCAGGACAGTCATCTAACTGGAATGTACAAGGGGTATCCTCCCATGCCACTTCTTTACCTGCTGGACAACAACATGGTATGCAAGTTGGCCATACTGAACAGCAGTTCCTTAATTTCCCGCAGAAAAAAGGACAAGAGGATTTTGGAGACTTTCAAGTCAGTGCAACAAGTCAAGCCTTCCCCAACCCATCATCAACTGGAACATCATCTTGTACTATACCAACTACTAGTGACACTCTTGTTGGAAGCAGCAAACCAGATGGACATCCCCAAACTAAAATAAGTAGTATGCCAAATAAACAACCAGTAGGTATGTACATTATAAAATAGTTTATCCTAGCAGAGGTTCAGTGCAGTTAAGGTGGCCCCCTTAGTTTTGGGAAATCCTTTCTAGAAATAAAAGTATATAAAATGCTCATAATTTATTAAACAGATGTACATATCAATATTGTTTGCGTGTATATTTAGCAGCAAGTGCATCTCCAAGTATAGAAGAACTCATGAAGAAATCTTTGTCTCTTGACAACCAACCTCAAGGGCCTGCAAAACAATTCCAAAAACCCAAACTACCAAAAATGATGAAATCAGAGCCTGTTCATTTCACAGAATCTGCAAAAGCCAGCAAGTGGGACAATTTGGAGTCTCTGTCTGATGTTTTCACCATACCCCAGCAAGCTGTGAACCAACCAGAACAAAGTTTTGGTACTCAAATGGATGTCGTAAATACATCTGGTGATGACTGGTCTGACTTTAGTGGTGCAGATCACCATACTGTTGGTGGTATGGTATTTCAAGGTAATGGTACCACACCTTCATCATCGCTGGTGCAATCAGGAGTGCCATCTACCAACAATCCAGAAATTAGCCGACCACCACAGCTTTCTGGTACAAGTGGTGTAGCATTGGTGAAGTCTGAATCTATACAAACAGGTTCCCAACAACATCCTATTCCTGGTTCAGGTCTTCAAAATACTGAGCTGCTAGTATCAGGTACACCAGGTCCTTCACAGTTGCATGAGCATCATCCAGAAGGCACAAGTGCAAATGAACAGTTTGCTGCCATGACAGATACACAAGGTAATAATATTAATTAATAACTTTGATCAAAGTAAATCATATTTCATAATCATAAAATTAAATAATCAATAATTGTTTGAAATGAGATTTTTTTCACTTGAACCAATCAGAATTGAAGTGTATTACTAAATAGAACCCTTGAACACTCCAATCAGATTGGTATTATTTTCACCTGCATCACCACCACCACCATCACCACCTGCATCACCACCACCACCACCACCACCTGCATCACTACCACCTCCACCATCACCACCACCACTACCACCACCACTACCACCACTACCACCACTACCACCACCAAAAACCACAACCACCACCAAAAACCACCACCACCACCACCACCACAAGCACCTGCACCACCACCGCCACCTGCACCACCACCACCACCGCCACCTGGATTTATGCAATGGCATATGTTACCATTTGCGTTATCTGTACCATCTATACCCATCTGTATCATCTGACAATCGACCATGTAGTATGTCAAACTCATACCCAGGGTTTTATATACCTAAAATATAATCTGCATCACTCTCATGTGTATAGTTCCATAGTCATCTGTACTTTATTCAGGTGTTGATGACCAAGAGATGGATCCAGATCAACAAATTTATGGTGTGAAGCTACCAGGCTGGAGCAAGAAGACTAATTCATTGCCAGTCATCTATAAACAAGTTTATAAAATCTGTTCAATGAATGGTGATGGTATAAGTACCAGCCAGTTGTACCCTATATTACTATCTTCTGATCTACCTAGAGATAAACTGGGTCACATATGGTCACAATGTAACAAAGCAGTTTTAGGACAGCTCAATGAACAGGAACTATATCTTATCCTTGGTATGGTTGCTTTGGCTCAGGTACTGTACTCATACGTGCATGGTCGTTTCTTGAATTGCGCAGTCGTAATAACATAGTTCATATTTATCTTCCAGGTGGGACTTCAGTTGAGTAAACTCACTTTAGGAAAACTAGCTTCGTGCACAACTCCCCCAATCCCATCATTTCCGGAGCACATTTTTCAGGTTGGTTATCAACTTTCTCCTGGTTGTGCTTTTTCAATCAATGCGGAAGAGGAATTCACCACTTCCGACGGCCATGCATTGTACTCCTCACCTCTCTTGAAGTATTCTATATTTATAAAATAACGAAGTAATTAATATTTGCAGTTTATTTTGCTCAAAGTCGCTAAATTGAGCTACCCCATGGAGGTACTAAGAATAAGGAGTTGTTTTGACATGGGTTGAGGAGCCCTGAGCTCGGACTGAATAGCTCTCGATATTTCATGTGTTCAACATGAGTGAACTATAATTTAGTGCAAAGAACAATAGTTTCTGGAGTTCTGGTGAACTTCGTTGCGTTTTGAAGTGAGTTGATTTATTTCCCATTATTTTTTATGCAGAATGATAAAGAATCTGTACCAAGTGTTCAAACAAGTGTCAGTGAACAAGTTGAAGAGAAGGATAAGATGCAATTTAATAATGATTATGCACCAACTTTACCTCAAAACTCAGGCAACCAAACTAAACATATAGATGCTGTAAAACAACCAGATTGGTCCAAATGGAAGACATCAAAAGCTGCCAATATAGATGATAAGTTTAAAGATTTCCAAACTCTCGTGCCAAAAGATCGTTCTGACAGTTTTCAAGAGCAAGTTCCTCTTTCAAATCTGGACACTGCTTTTCCACTTTCTCATGATCCGCCAAGATCTACAGCTGCATTTGCAAGCGGTCCACACTTACCAAACAGTTTTCCTCAGAGCAATGAGTTAACGGCCTCTATCCCTGCATTGTCTACAACGGAAAATGCTAGCAGTGTTTTTATGCCTGGTCCCTCACAGACACTTGGGGAAGATTTTGGAACTTTTCAGACTTGCAGTGGACAACCTCCAACCTCGACTGTGAACACGATAAATACTTTTGAAAGTCACCAGTCTTCAACGACGGATACCAATGATGCCGCGTTTGGTGACTTCACTAGTGCCTCCTTAGACCCACGCAAAGATAATTTTAGTGAGACGAAGATGCCCGGTAATCTCATGTCTGTATCACTGGCACAACGCTACATGTTGAGTCCGGAAGATGAGGTAACGCTTTTTCTTTCTCTCATATAACATTTTCAGTTTGCGTTCTTCATATGTCGTTAGCATGAAACATTCGATGGCTTCCTAAGTAAGATTATGTAATAAACTATATAACCTTGTTAAAAATCTTAGCTTAACATTGTAGCTCAGACAAGCTCAGATATGTATTTTAATTATGGAGAAATAGTAAGCTATTAAACTGTCCTATAGTTGAGTCCTTCGGTGAAGCAATTCTTTCACCAGCAAACACAAACTATAATTTATCAAACTACAACGATTCTCGGCCAGAACGTCTATGGCTGCTGTTGATTTTGTGACCTAAATTTGACAGTTTATTTTTTTATAATTTATCAGAACGTTGACCAAAACGAGAACGCGTGGTTGAAATGCCTCACTAGTTGTTTCACGGTTATCACAAGATCTTATCAAGTTCTTCAAACTGTAACAGATCCACAGTTGATGGACGAGATATTTACCTCACAACAAGGAATATCCCACTTTTCAGGTACTTCACACGATAGCTACATACTGTATATATATCAGTTCACGCCAGGCCCATTACTTTCACTATAGGAACCCCTAGGTATGGCGGACGTGTCTTCGTCTGCTTTGTCATCACAGAATATTTCAACTCATATGCATGAATGTGTGACCAGTGGATTTCAACTGATAAGTAAACTGGAACGCTAACTACTGATAAACATGCTATATAACGTACTTGAAGCCAAAACAGTTTTTTTTAGTTTTGTGAGTAGAAATACTTAACAACGAACGTTAGTCTATATATCAAACGAAAGCTACTGAAAAATGTCTAAATTTCAAGACTTAAAGCTCAAAAGCAAGTGTTTAAAAAATAAAAAAAAACTCAAAATGGCCCCAAAACAAGCAATTTCACGGGAAATATTATCCTCATGTTTCTAAACATTTCTCTTTAAGCAATGTTTTGAAATTTACACACCATGTACAATATGTAAGTAGTCTTTTTTGACATAGCCTAGAGTTCGGTGTCCAGCATTTCTATTCATTAATTAAGTAGAAAAACTAATATGTCTAGCTTCAATCCTCCCCCGGTGTTAGCGTTCCAGTCTACACCAGAATTGCAAGATATATATCATTTGCAACAACAAAGCAAATAAAACATGCAGCAAAATAGATTATATTTTATATTTCTCTTCATGTGTGTATTTTAGCTATCATCGAGATCTATAGTGTCTCACAAAGAATAAAAGCATCTGTGTTGAAATCAGGTAAATTTCTTTGCAATTAACAAATTCTAACAACCTTTGTAAGATATAAATAAAAATATTATACGTTCTTCTTAATTCTTTCCAGCACCTAACAGTGTGAAGCTGAAAGAAGCTTTGCAGAACATTGACAATATTTGGAAAACTTGTCTTGGTTTTCAGTCTTTCAAAGCCTTATTGGTGAGACAAAAGTTTTTTTCCATTTTTCCTAAGTACTGTTTAGTAAGACGTTATTTACCAAGAATTTATAATATCGAGAATTTATCAAATGCGCAATGAAATTTCATGTGTCAATGAAATATGAATTAATCAATGAGTACAATTAAATAATTATCACTTGAAATTATTCCACATGCACAGTTGGAATGGAAAATTATAAGTAATGTTTTGTACGGCAATGAAAACTTTCCAACTTTCTATCATATTAAGTAAGCTCGGGAATTATCTGTTTTGAAAAGACCTTACGTAAAGTAACTAGGCAGCATGAGAACACCTGGATACGCAGGCCAAAGACTGTAAAACTGTTCTAATGCTGTCAATATGTCAATACGTTTCTTCTTGTTTTTTTTAAGCCAACACAAAGTTTGGATTTTTCTGGTTTTCATGTGAATGACAATGAAGACTTAAACTTAGCATGTGGAGTATGTCTACTGAATGTTGATAAATCTTGGGTGAACTCATTAGTAAACAACGGTCGTAGTGGAAAACTTAGTTATGGCAGTCGTTTTTACCACACAACATGTGCAAACTTTTGGTGCAACAAAGTTGACTCAGTCTTGCCATCACTACAACTCAATGTTGGTAATAGTTTTATATAAATGTATGGTCCATAGTGAAATTGATATTGGCACAAAGTGCGAAGACAAAATATATATTATAGTGATTTTATTTGTATTCTGTGCAGGTTTGTATATGCTCAAGCTTTCGGAACACAAAGGTTTACATAAATAAAGGTGATGCTGTAGTTTGAACTTTGAAAGTTAAACAAGTTAGAGGAACCTTTCTCTCCGTTTTATGTCAAACAATTTTACTCTCAGTTATAGCGATGTACAGTATGTAAGGATTTCAGCATAGTATCTCGTATTCAAACTAATTGAATATTTGTGATCTTGGTGACGTTATAAGCATCATAAGTAGAGGAATTTAGAATAAATTAACTTCAACCGGCACGAACGTTAGGAGGAAACGTTCCTGAACTACCCTTCTGCTGCCTCGTTGCTTTATACCCTTCCAACCATGCTTATCAGGGTTACTCGCAGCAACTTATATGAAGAAGCAGAAGGGATAGAGTACTATTCCTGAACCAGTTCTCTGTATATTCCCGGTCACAGCCTGTGGAATCCAGACCTAAGTGAAGTCGTGGATTTCGGACCTCAAGTTGTGGATTTCGGATCCCAAGTCGTAGTAATTTGGATTGCCAGTCGTGGATCTTCGATCACAACTCGCTGCTTTCTAATCTCAAGTCGAAAAACCACCTGCACCAGTTACAACGTCGACTATGTATTGCATGTAGCTATGTTCTTTTCACGATAATGGAAACCAGCGTTGTTCAAAATTTCGAATTCGCTCAGCAATATTTGCGTCAAATTCACCATTCTACAGAAAAGCAAAGCATATTTGGTCAGAAATTATTCAAAAACTGTAAAACTGTCGGCAATGAAAAGTCTATCAAAATTATTTCAAACTTTAAGCGTGTCTTACAATTTTGTCTCTGTTTTCGTCCTGTTTACGGTTGGTAACTGAAGCTGAAAATTTCTCATGTAATAACTAAATCGAACAGAAAACAAAAGCTAAATATGAGGGATTTGTGTAGTTTATTCTACAATATACTACAAGATTATCTTAAAGTAATTTCAGAAAATAATGCAGTACTTTTTACATTACCTTTCTTGTGTTGTCTATAATGTCAGGAGTTGCACATTTCATCATGTTTATCATTTCATCAACCTTAACCCAGATGAAAAATTAGACTTGAGTCATTTTTGTTTAGCTTCAAGCGTTCGTAAATGAGAAATAATTGAAACAAGATGAAAATATTGGAGACATGCATTATGCGCCGCGGCCACGGTGGACGGGAAGCTAGTGTTTCTGTGTAACCGTAAAGTGTGTTACTGACGTACCTTGACAATATTTTGCTTCCTATTTGTTGATTGAAGTGGTGAAGGATGAAAGGAGTATTTATGATTGAGAAATCTATAAGATATACAATACATGCAGTTGGTAATTGGTTTTACTTCGTCCTCTTCAAAAGTCGTTTAATTCTCCTTTTGTACGCGGTTACCTTTTTCAGTTGATTTTCTCGCTAGCTACAGTATAGTAATAAAGTATCTTCAGTTAGATGCTGGAACGATACCACTTACTCACAAAGAGAGGGTCGGGAATTACACGCCCAACTATTCTATTTTTTATCTTCAGGTGCACAAAATCAGTAGCTAACAACATTTTAGTCATGTTTAAGGCAGCGGTGCCACCGTTGGGGCATTTTTTTGTGCATCTTTGCACTGATATATCATAAATAATATCATAAAATGCTTTATTTGTTATGGCGACATCCGTATAAAGTATTGGAGATGATGCAAAACGTTACTTTCAAGCATGTTGGATTTCCAAACTTGAAACGTTGAAATATTTCTTGTTTGTGAACTTTTCCAAGTTTAAAACCGTTTGAAAATCAGCTTGTACACGTTGTGTCGGTTTTGTCGTGTGCTTTTTCTGACAAAAATCAAACCCTTCTTGAAGCAATATGCGCAGAAAAGCTACGCAGACGAAGGCACTGCTGCTTTACTTGTGTTCATTCCCCAAAATCATCTTTAAAGTGCCTATGCAGCCAAATGAAATTCAGTATATTTGTGGTATTTAGTACATTTCAAAACTAAATGCAAAGTATTTCGTACAGAGAACGTCTGCTTCATGGTCTTTCTTGCTGATAACGTTGCCAGAACTGACGTCATTTAAGGCTTTTTTGCATCTTGGTACAAAAGAAATCACATTTGCATTGCCTTAAATGACGTCAAGGCCGTCAAATTTACCAACATTTACAAGTTTTTTCCTTTTGAATATTTTGCATGTAGTTTTTAAAAGTGGTAAACTTAATAAATATACCGAGAATTTTATTTGGTTGCATAGAGACTTTAATATTAATGAATAAAACTATAAGGTAACACATCACGCGTTGTATTGCTATAAGTTGTGGGCTACTTGGTAGTGTTATAAATTTTATAAGCCAAAAGCCGAAAAAGGTAGCTATAGTGAACTAGCAAAAGTGTAAATAATAGCTAACGTAAGCTCTTCATCAGAGCAAATAAAGATCGAAAACGGTTCTGATGAAGAGCTTTGACCGAAAAACGTCAGCTATTATTCACACTTTGGGGCAGTTCAGTACCCTTTCGCTTTTAAATTGCTAAAAAGTGCTCTATGTTGTTTTGTCAATGGAATAGTAAGAAATACCTTGCTATTAACAGACAACATAACATACAAAAGCAATTTCGATGGTGCTGAACATAATGGACCTGGTGGTCACTAGTATCGTGTATCTGCTCCAATATTTTATGTTTGTTGCAATATTTTAAGTGTGAAGTATCATCCGTTGTTTCCACTTCATCTAGCCTCACCTCATTCATTTTCTCTGTAGCAATATCTTTTGCTCTGCTTTTTTTATTTAATAATAAATCATGACTTTTATTGCATGACTGATTTTCGTCTAGTTTTTCGTTAGAAATAATTTTCTGACTTTTGTTCTTGCTGTCTTTAAAATAACTTGGTTGAGATTTAGCCACGTTTACACAACACTGGGTTAACATTGCATAACATTTGCCTAACTTGAACCAATAATTAGCAACCTCTTCATTGTGTTGTAGACAGCATTGTAAAGCAAATATCACACCTACAGTAACGAAAGAAAATACATATTAAACTATAAAAAATATTTGGTTGTGGTAAAACTGAAACTTATATGACGGTACCGTGCTGTAATTTAACCAACTACTGTCAGTTTATACCTTGTACGTCATTGTTATCTGTATAAAGCGACGACAATAGCAACCACAAGGAGGAGTCTGTTTTATTAGCTTCTAGCTAAAATGGACATAAAATTTCGTGTTTGACTATACATTTGCTAGGCAGAAAACATAACCTTACCATAAAGTGAAAATGAAGGCCTACATTCATAGCCTGAAAACCAGCCACCTAGCTCCGTTTCGTTCTCCCACACGGGAGTGAGAACGAAACGGAGCTAGGCGGCGGGGTTTCAGGCGAC
>JAOTOK010026249.1:0-12152 GCA_025770025.1 Virgularia gustaviana
TCTAGTTGGCCGTTTGCAAAAATTCTTTCACCAAAATTCATGATAAATCGTGAACTTTTTTTTAAGATTTTAAAAAATTTCCCGATAGGGCACTTTAAAGAGAAAGCTGTAATTGCAAGATGTCCAACACATATTTTTATGATCCTTGTATAGTAATGATTTAATTGCAATATGTTGGGTTTGGTCCCCTTAAGTGAGCCGAGGTCAGAGCTCGGGTGATAGACTATTAGTGTTAAGCATGTTAGGAATAACAAACTGTGGCCTAACTATTCTTAGCAACCGTTACTATGGTACCCATGACGTCTCAAAATGGCCGTCAATTACACTTTAATGACACCCATTTTTATTTAATCAAACGTAAAAAAATCCGTAGATATATTTTTTTCCAATGGGCTAAAACATGTTTTCCGGGAGTAAAAAGATTTTGGATCCACAGATTTTTCTAAAAGTAGTCCAGCCTAAACATTTACACCTGCAGATAAACATCCGGGAAAATTCGATTAAATGTGATTAGGGGGCATTTTGAAACGTCGTATTTACCAATGTAACGGTTGCTAAGCATCAATAAACCACAATTTGTTATTTCCAAAATTCATAGCAATAATTTCAGCGTCTATTGAAACCATCAGCTGTGAACTGAATTATGCATATGAATTCTGGCTATGAAACCTACACTCAACAACGACCCTCGAGTATTACGGAGCCACTATTCTACAATATTCTACACACAGCCGTGGATTTTGTTGGTCTTACAAAGAGCTTTTCAATGGCCCAAAAACATG
The DNA here is from genome assembly GCA_025770025.1 of Virgularia gustaviana. Taxonomy (NCBI): domain Eukaryota; kingdom Metazoa; phylum Cnidaria; class Anthozoa; order Scleralcyonacea; family Virgulariidae; genus Virgularia; species Virgularia gustaviana. The sequence goes on from JAOTOK010026249.1 coordinate 783, forward strand.
TTTATGTAAGATACACGTATTTTGGGACCGATATTCCACTTTCTTATTTGATGTTCTGGTTGCTATAATCGCCCTCGGACTCCTTTTTCGGAGCCCTTGGAATCCTTGTATCAAACAAGCTTTTACAAGGCTGCTGTATTATTTACCTTCCAAGTATCCTTGTTAGCTCCTAAATAACCAGTAAAGGCTTTTTGTCCCCAAGGACAGTTAATCGGATTACAGATCGGTGCAAATGCTGAAACCGACTAAAAAATAAGATATTACATAAAATAATATATAATTTGTCCTTCTACATGTAGCATGAAAATTAAAATATCAGTTAACTGTATGTATTTGTTTTTATTTAATTCTGGAAATGCTGTGAACAACGTCTTAAGAAACCAAAGTAAATATATATTTCAACTTAATGTCACGAGCTTCCACAGACTCCTTCCTAATCAGGTGAGGTATGAGCATTGAACTTTATCTCACTCGTCCTCTGCAATTACGTTTTATTTAATTTAGTATTTTTTGTTAGATAATTTCTTTAGATAATCAAAATCAACTGATAATTATAAATTTCGTTGGAAGAATATTTGAGATCAGTGTTTTTGTGTGACGTGTATTCAACGACTATTCATTCATCAATTTGTGTCCCAAGTCCTTTGCTTTCCGCGCGCCCAATGCTAACGCGTACCACACACTACTTATCTCAAGATTAATTATTCTTCTAACCACGTATTTGATTTTAGTTAAAGTGCCTATATGACACGAAATGGTTTATTGAAGAATCCTAAAGTTCATTACTAAGGATTATTGTGGGGTGATTTATTTTTGAAAGAAATGGTGTGAAGTGACATATTATTTAAAAGCGTTTGAAGGTACGGCCGTGAGGTGGAAAAATGGTCCGTGCCAGGGAACGAATTTTCCTGCACTTTACGTCATTCATGAGATGTATCTTTTGTCCATTGGTTGAAATGTTGAAATCTACTCAGGGTAAAACCAGTGTCGTCATTTTGACGTAAAGTACAGGCAAATTCGTTCCCAGGCACGGACCATTTTCCCACCTCACGGCCGTACCTTCAGATGCTTTAATATGCAACTTAACATCATTTCTTTCAAAAATAAATCACCACACAATAATCCCCACATAATGAACATTATGATTCTTCAAAAAACCATTTCGTGTCATAGGCAGTTTAACTCAAAATAATATTTCGCTAACAAAAAATATTAATTAAGTAATATCCACGGGGGGGGGGACGAGTCAGCAACTTTCCACAAACAAGAACCGCCATAGTGTGCATTTAACTGATCGATCTAAAGATCGTATAATAATGATATCAAATTCTGTTTTTAATGTAGTGTAAATACATACTGACAAGCTCAACATTGCTTATGACTTCAAATGATTTTTCAATACACGAATCAGGAATCCCGCAAATCGTGTGATTTTACCGCACCTTCACGAATTTGAGTAGGCGGTTCGCGCTAGATTCTTGGATTGAGAAATTTGTTAAATGCAAAATCCCGCGTGGGATAGGAGAGCCTCGCGCGATGGTGCGGTAAAATTCCACTATTTGGGGGATTCCTGATTCATGTATTGTCTTATTTACACGTTTTCACCTTCTTTACTTCGTTATTGAAGCATTTCAGTTTTCTGATGACGAGGGGTGTGCGCTAATTAAGGTATATAGACTGCATATATTGTCGATACAAGTTAGATATCAATATAGCTATTCCAGGCTCAAACGTATCGAACTCCTCCGTTTTTTTTAGTCTATTGCTATGGACTTATAGTAAATTCTCTGGGTCAACTTATTATACATGCAAGTGACGTAATTAGCATAGATGCGTCATGTACACATTTTAAGTACATAATTTAATTTGGTAAAGTGAAAAAAAAATCAAAAAAATTGCTAACCTTGTACATTCCAGGGTTTTTTAGAAAACAAATCAAAGCCCCATGTCCACCCATGCTAGAAAATTAAATCATATGAAGCTTTAGTTCAACAAGATTATCCATTGCATAAGTAATTTCAAAAGCCTGATCGATTGGTTGATGGTCGAAATTCCTGGTGTGTCGGGAATACACGCATCCGCAGTTTCAGGTTTCAACCCCGCGTGTAATGCATCCTGGGTCCGAAAGTGGGTACAACCGCTGTCTAGTATTTGCTATATGGGCGCCATATATATCGCATTGTTCTACTCCATGACGCGATATAGAAGCAGTTCTTACCATGTTTTGGTTTTTAACTGCAGTCATTGGAATGTTATAGCATCAACTAACGATTCCGCCATTAAAATATACGATATATCCTAAGAATTATATACAATAACTATAAATGAATGCAGTTGAAAACCAAAACAAGTCAAGAACTGCTGCTTTATCGCGTGTTATCAAGTGTGGAACAATGCGATATTGCGCCCATATAGTATGTAGATACTAGACAGCAGTTGTATTCCCTTTCGACCTCAGAATGCATTGCACGTGGGGTTAAAACTGTAAACTGCGTCTCTGCGGATGCGTGTCATAATGAATTATTATCTCGTCATAGATCCTCATTCGTCTGAATGGCCGGTTTATACCAGAATTGATAGGTTTTTTTTAGGAACGACGCATTTGATTATGTGTAAGTAAAAGACTATACAACCCGTGTTTGTTTAGTTGTTGGAAAGTCGTGAGGCAGTTTCCGATAGAAGAACGTTTGGCTAGAACCTTCGATGATTGTACCTTGTCCTTCCCCCGAGTGATCTAATAACCACCTCCCACTGCGACAATAGTCCTGTGAGGGTCAGCCCTACCGGAAACCGCCGCATTACCTCTACCCCCACTAACAGCTCCCCATTTTCTAGTAAAATCCAGTAACAACCATACTGTCTGCCTGCACAACTATTCAGGCTTCTGTTGACTAGAATAGAGAAATTGTTCGCATCTGTAGGAAGTTGACCCTCAGATTAACTATTCTGCTACACATCTAATAAAAAAGTATGTATGGGGCCATTTCAGATAATTCGGTCAGTTGTACATATGAAGGTCTTCCTAACCATGAGTAGTAGCAGTAAGTCCGTAACCCGCAGCTGAAAATGGATCATAAGCCATGAACGTCAACCGAAGTCCGCTTCAAAAATTATTTATTGATAGATTCTTCTTCGCAAACCGCGAGGAAAATGGGGATTTATCCGTAACATGGTTTCGTTCGCCAACCGCTACACTTGTTGTTAGATGTAACTCAAAAAAGTTGTAATGTTGTGTTGTTTGCGTAGGCATGTATAAATTGTAAGTTAAAAGGGTGGAAGGGTGGTGAACTTGCAAAAGTGAGTGTAGAAAATACTGTAGCTGACGTTTGAAGCGAAAGTTCTTCATCGGAGAGAATGAAGACCGAAATAAGCGTAGCACCAAATCTGGGAGTTTGCATAACCCTGTTAGTCATCGTGTCGGAGCGGGAGAAACTTGAGAGTTACATGTCTGCACTGAACCGTGCCAGGAGCATGCCCCAGGAGAGAACACGTGCATTCCAAGGGAAAGCGTGTACAGTAGTGATGAACAGATGAAATAATACGAAATTCGAAAATAATTATATATGGACTTGTGTGAAAACAGAAATGGCCAAAAACTATAACCATACCAGGGAATGTGTTGCCTAAGAGATAAGTTAAGCGCTTTTCTTGTCTTTTACGATTATCGTTACCATCGGAGTATACTTTCATATCTGTTGGGCAATGGTGCAACCTATTGAAATGGGAGGTTTGTCAGCATCGTTGTTTCTGGCGGAATGTAGATGTTTGGTAAACCTGTCAGAGACGTTGACCAGTTTCACAGATATACATTTTAGGGCATATATTTTGTGTATCTTTAATGTTTTTACTTCATGTAAAGGACGTTAAGGGCTGCTCGGTGGAAATGGCGGATGTTTCTACTAGGTCATTTTGGAGGATGTGGAAGTTGGTGATATTGGCCCACAATTGAACATTTGAGAGTATATACTTATTAACTGTACAAACCGTGCAGCGAGAATCTATTTATTAAGACACAGTTTCAGGACATCTACTATACTCTTGATTGTAGATACATGTTACACAAAAAGAAAATGCCCACAGCACATGCCTGGACTACAGGGGCCAATTAGGCTTACCGGAATACCACACAAGTAGCAAGAAAATTTATTACCTGTGTCCAAATATTGACATTTGACCTTCAATGGCAGGGAAATTGGCATTTACTATTGAGGGGAGCTAAAAACAGATATTGACAATACATTGAATTTCAAGTGGGATTTAATTTCTTCCTTTAATCGAACACAATCATCTGGTCAGTATTTATATGGACATGCACCTGACATTGTCAGAAGTCAAAATAAATAAAATTCACAACCGATTACTATGATAGCTCATAACCTGGATTGCTTGTTAGGTGCATGAGGCAAGGGAAGCATGCATGGTCATTTGCATATTGGTCAAAATGTTGGACAAAAATAATTAGTAATCAACACACTTCATGCAAGGGAAATAGTCTGAGTATAGTATACAATAAGCCTTTAACTAATAAGCATGTGAGCTTCATAAAAACCATTATAGAATCCATCCTGGTATTGTGACAGTCTATTAGTTTACACAAATTTGTACACTTTGGAACAATATCATTATGCACATTGTACATTTATTTTACAAACAAACAACAAATGTTTAGGATGAGCAACAAAAAATTGCAAAATTGATAGTAAATAACTTGCTTATAGTATCCAAACTGGAGAGAGCTCCAGAAATGGCTGTATGGTACGCTATACAAATTTTGTAAGTTATACAAAAAGCAAGTCTAACATTTTACATGTACATATACTAGATACATCAGGAAGTAACTTTTATAACCTAATTAAATTAATCATTAATGACTTTGTGACGGTCTGAAACAGGTTCTTAATAAATTATTTGCACTTTATCATGCCAGACAATTGTATGTACTTATGCCAACTGACAATTTTACTTACTGCAATTACCACTGGTAGAATACAGAGTTAATTATAAAACTTGAACAAACCTCCTTTGTGATATATGAATACATTCTATAATTCTTTTTCCATTTCTCCTCTGTAGCATCAACATAAAAGCCTGCACCTGTACCAAAGTCCCAACCATCTTCCTCTCCCTCAATATTACAACCACCTTCAATATCAATGAACCAAATGCTGTAACAGTCATACATTTAGTACTAGCACTGTAGTTCAAGATCAAAACTAGCATGAAGACTGTGTAGTTTATATTGATATACAGATACTGCTAACTTACGAGGACTTGTGTCAGGTGCAACAACAATTAATCCACATTCTGCAGCTACTCTCTGAAATCCAGCTTTTGTTGTGAAATTTTGTTCAGTACAAGTTAAACCTAATATGAAAAATAAGAAATAAATCAGACCAGACTACAGGCTTGTAATTACTTTTAGAAACTGGTTTACCTTTGGCAGCTAAGAAACCTAGCTAATATGTTGTTTGATACCTGACAGCCAATAAAGCACAGGAACTTTTCCTTTCTGGGCTTGAGGTGGAACATATACAGCAAAGTTCATTTTACATTGTAATTCCTTACTAAGATAAGAAAGCAACCAAATGTTAGGATACTAGATTCCAGTAAAATTCCTATATTCGGTTGGCCTTTCCCGGATAGCCAGTTACAGTAGCCTATACACTGCCACAGAATAGATATATTACCAGAAGTCATTCTCAGATACTATTTTTGTCCACGATTTTTATGCCCATCATGCCAATAAATCCTGGCTAATACAGGTGGCACTTCTTACCTTGATGCAGCTTTTTTACAGTAAAATAACATGAGCAAAATCAATGCAACGTGAAGTTTTGAGGACACTTTTGTAGAGCATGGTTGTTTTGCTCCAGGCAAGGTGAGGCTCTATTAGTATTAATAAACTACCAACCTGTCATGGTTAATAATTTTTTGATAACCACCAAATGACTTCGCACTAGATGTCTCTGTGATTGTAGTCATTTTCCTAAATAGTAAAATGTATAACATACATGAAGTAACAATTAATTATGGAATAACTAATATATAACTAACATAATGTTCAATGCATTCATACAAGCACTCATCCAATGTCACTGTCCAGCTCACTTAATGAATAGATTGCATTTATAAGTTATAGCTTTTATTTATTTTCAATATTCAAGCTATTTTAGGTTCCCCGACATGGCATCTTGATTTCAATGAAAACCAGTTATTAAACAATTATTACAGAGTGAGTATAATTTTTATTAAGTTTCTCCAGCTGTTGTCTATCAAAAATTAAATGACCACATTCAAAGGTGTGCTATCACCTCGTTCATTGATACTAAAACACAGAAACTAAAATTAGCAGGTTACAGGTTAGATGAGGTCTGGGACTGTGCACACGGTTGGGTCCTACAGCTTTTCAAATTTCTCCAGCATTATCACATAATTTCCCAGCATCTCTGGGCTACTGAATACTGACTTCTTATTAGGGATGTGCCGGATCCAGATACCGGATTCTGGTATCTGGTAAAATTTCAATATCCGGTAATATCCGGTAGACTTTTTCCCGGATACCTACTGTAACGGGATATTTAATATCGTGCCTTCAGTTCCGCATGACCTTGTGACTCGAGTCAGTGATCAAGTTTCCATTACTTTGTGCAAAAGTACTTCTCCAATCACTAGCACTGTTCTGTCTCAGCTGTCCATAGTCAGTCCACTGTGACCAAAGTACTAGTAATCTATATTCCCACTATCCGGTAATAATCCGGTATCCGATTATGATCCAGGCAGTAACTATCGGGTTTAGACCTGTGTCCGGCAAAGTGGTATCCGACACACCCCCACATCTTATTATAACTATAGTAACTTTTGTATATGGGATTTTCAAATCATCCATATTTAATTATTGCTGAAAATTCAATTATAAATTATTAGGTTGTAAAAAACTCAATGTTGCAATTATTGCAATTAGTAAAATTTGCTTACAAGTAATACATGCTACACGTCAACGTGCGCACTACACCACCATTTAATCAATGAACTTTACATTGGTGATACTGTATGGTAATAATAATAATACAGTAGTTCCATAGTTTCTTACAAGCACTAAGGCAATTGCGCATTTAATGAATACGACAAGATTTTTTAAAGTAAACATGTTTCGACATTCTTACATGTCATATGTCATCTTCAGTACTACAAAGAGTGAATAACTGGTTTATCTAATAATAATTATTAATTATTAATTATTAATTTTCTTGTAATATATTATAGACTGTAATAATTAGATAAACCAGTTATTCACTCTTTGTAGTACTGAAGATGACATAAGAATGTCGAAACATGTTTACTTTAAAAACTCTTGTCGTATTCATTAAATGCTGAATAATACAGTAGTACTATTTTCGAATTTTGAACAATTGATTGATGGCAGATAAAACAGCATACCATCATGTCGTTTATCACTTATTTCGGTCACACTCACAGTAACCTGCCAACCAAAGGGAATTGCGAAACGGATTTACAAATCTCACCTTCCATATTTTTGCAATCAGCAAATGTTCCTGCGAGACGCATAATTTATGATTATGAACATATATTATAGAGTCATATTTGTAGTTGCCAGCTAAATCACAGTCACACCTTGTTTCACGCGCCTGATTTCTAAAAGTATTATTACTAACCTTAAGAACGCTGGAAACCTTCGTGCTACTATTAAGCTACAAATACAACCACTGGAGGTAAAAGTAAAGTTGTAAACCATGAACCATTCGCGCGCACAACACGCGCAAGCGCGCGCCGCAGCCGACGATGTTCCGAGGGCGACGATAGCCGAACCGAACGGGGCTACATGGGCCCTAGCATGGGGGCTAGCTATTTTTCAGACGCATGTCAGAAGACAGAAGGAGCGCGTGCCCTAGCTAGCATGTGTAGCGCATGTAGGTAAATTCAGGGTTTTTTTATTTAAGTTTCTTAATTAGGATGTATAAACATGTGAGATGGCTAAATAATTCCCAATTAGGAAGAAACTGCTTTTGAGCGAAGTAATTGTAATATTATAAACAAGTTCCATCATGGGCGACCGCACTGCGCGCATGCTGCAGAGACATTTCCGGTTTTAAAAGATAACACGATCAACATATCCGTTTATTCGTTGTTTCTTCTCAGCAAAAGATCATTTAAGAAATACGGGAGACACACAAAAATACATTAAAATGATTTAGCGTAGTCCGAGACCACAATTTAGCTGAGGTGATAAATATTACGATTGAATTTCGTGTTTATATGTTGTGTGGAGTTTTCCCAAATAGTCACTTGTCATTTCCGGTCAAACGACGACTTAGCCAATCAGATGAGAGAATTGTGTGCTTTTGTGTGTGCTTTGTCATAATTGAAGCGCGAGACGAGCGCGCCAGCTAAAATTGACCGGACTATAGAGGGCGTTCAAACAAGCATAACAAGCAATGTAAACAGAATTCCTATGGAAGCAGTAGTCGAGGATGGTTAGAAACATTTCACGCTGGACTAACACACAATCTGCATTCTGCTTATCGTGCACGGGCTGTCACTAGATGTTTGAAATTGTCGGTAACATTCCATGTACGGAACACGGTTAAGACACGATGGCAGACAAAATAATATCAAGTGCCAGTTCCCAACAGGACAAAATCGAGAAAGGTATTAAATATAATATCCTAATTTCCGTTCAGAATGAACAAGCATACCTATTTGTTATTTCTTGTTAATATCATTCATCTAGTTCGCAAGCAACTCCAAGATCTCAAAGTTGAAATATCTCAACAAAGTAAACGGAATTTTGAATTGGACAGGGACGTGCGCTTCTTTGACAAGCGCATAGCGCTACTCATCAACCATCGTATATCTGTTGAGGTAAGACATAACTTGCTGAGATATTTGAACACCCAATAACCTCAGAAGCTTTATAATTTAAAATCGTGATATCATAAGAATGGCTATTGAAATGGCAGAGTGGTATTTTGAATTAGTGACGGTCAAAGACATGCTAGATAATACCAATATTAATATATCATAATGGCACGCCGCGGGTTTTCCTAGGCTCATTACTGTAGTCTGTAGTCTGTCCAACTAATATACTGGTGTTTTTTAGGAGCTCTCAGTAAGAATTGACCAAGGGTGCAAACGAGTAGGTAAGACAAAAAATACCCTCGGCACACTTGTTCTTCACTGGCGTAGGCTCTTGGTTTGTTTTTATTTACAGGAAGTATCGTTGATGAAGTTATACGCATCGCAATAATGTTTCTTTCGATACTTTTTATCAAAGGGTTATTAGAAATATCTTAAACCAGTGTATTTAACTATAACTATTTAAACCACAGCGTGTACAGTTAGATTTTATTGACATCAAACGCTACATACATTCTTTCGTGAGGTACTGTAATAAGTGGGGACGGCAGACAACCCCTTCCTTCCATTAACACTTGCTTCTTTATTTGACAAACGAAAACGTAGTAAATTGATGAACAAATGGTGTTTATAAATAGGTTAGGGGATAGGTCTTGTGTTTGTCATTTAATAATCTCTGTTTTATATCGCTAGACATTCTACGTGATTATGTTGGATTAAAGCGACCGTTCTTGATCTCATTGTTTTTCTGTTATTAAACTTTGAAAATTGGTTAAAATTTACATGTGAGGGACACTTTCAAATTAAATTGCAACATTTTGTAAAGTTTGGGCAATATTAGAATCAGAATTTTTCTTAAATCTTTAAGTAAGTGCCAAGACATGGAAAAATTGACACAAACCGGTGCAATGTCTTAATTTTATCAGTGAACCAACCATGCATTTGACATATTGATTGAAAGACTTGTGAGTGTATCTGGTTGCATAATTATCTTATTTGAAGTCCTTCCATCTCAAAGAGATAGCTCTGTTGGCATCAATTCTGTTCTTTTTTTTCAAAGGGAAGTATTATTTATTGTGACAGTATAATAAATAGCTGATAAGATTTTTCTACTAAAGTAATTTTCAAAACAGCAGGGTTCCTAAAATAGTTATGATGCAGCTGCTTTAACTGTAATTTATTTCATGATTGACAGGTGTCCAAAATGAAATTTGAAATCATTGTGCAAGTATTGCACCCAATTTCTGATATCATATTCACTACAATGAGAAATTCCCAAACAAAGAAAAATTACTTACAAAGATCCTTTAGCATGTTATTTTATATATTGGAGCAAATAATAACTCTTCGTATAGGTTGTATGTCATTACTTCAATGTGGTCAATGAAACCCAAACACTTGTAAATTGTTTATTGAGAACAATTTTCTTATCTAATATGCTTAATTTTTACTGGGTAATTTAATACTGTATGACCAATTATAATAAAATTCAAAATTCGAATTTTTTATATTACTGCTTGCTATAAAATATTAGTTTATAGTTAGTATAAATTAGTTGAAAGTAAAATTATTGTGATCATACGTCACAAGTATAGTGTTGTTAGTGTATTGAGAAAATGCACTCTATGAAATAAAAGTTGTAAATATAATGTCTATGATGCCTGAAACCATGAAAACTTCCTTATAAATCACTACTACATATATTTAAACTTTCAGTCAGCATGTTTGCCTATTTGACTACTGTTCCAGTCTATACTTGTTTGTTAATAGGACCTTAATTCATGATTAATTAAATAATGTAGAGCATCATGTTGTACATTAATAGTAAGTTCTGATGTAGTAAGCTGTTATTACATTAACCCTTTATAGCCTACAGGTTTCACATTGACAAGTACAATTGTCTGGCGTTAGCCAGAGTATATAAAGGTCCTGTTGGGCTTTAAAGGGTTAAACAGATACCCTGTTAACCCTTTGTGGCCCACAGTAAAATTGTCTTGCATTAGCCAGAGTGAAATATATAAAGGCCTGGTTGGGGTTGGGGTTAGGGTTAGGGTTAGGGTTAGAGACTGAGATTCATATATACAGTAGTACAGTATTATATAATGTCCAGCCTAGTAGAATAAGGTATATAAGATATATTAAATATGGCATGGTATAATTATAATAGTTTTAATACTTGTTCTGTAACAAGTTATCAGTGTGAAATAATATATGAGATGATGGTATACTTTCACTTCTTTTAAACCTTAGCTATTTTATAACACCCACAGTTATGTTACACATACCGCTTTAATGGCAGCACCAGGGTTTGTGGTGCCCAGGGGCAAGAGTGATTTTAGTGCCACCCTCCCCCACATACATACAGTACATCATTAAATAAGTCTAGGGATGTGCCGGATCAGGATACTATCCGGAATCAGGTAAAATTTAACCTGATCTTTACCGGATAGTGTATTAGTTATTTAGTTATGCTGTAGTTGTACTCTAGGGTGGTTT
>JAOTOK010026260.1:0-12147 GCA_025770025.1 Virgularia gustaviana
AATTTTAAACATTACCATTTATTCATTTCTTTAGAAATTTATTGTTTTTACGGTCAGTGAACATAGAAAAATTTGCAAAGCAGGACCAAATTGTCAGGCTGGCTACGCCACCGATGGTAACGGTAACTGCACTATAAATTGCACGCCAAAAGCTGCTTGAAGTTAAAATGTTTTTCCTGAGTTATGAGCAGAAATACTTAACGCTGAACATTGGATCACATATCAAACTAAACCTCTTAAAAAGCTCGACTTTCTGTGCAAATCATTTCAAGTGTTTGACTCAAAGGAAAATTTTGTTGAAAATAGAAAGACAAACCAAATGCCGAATTTACGGCAAATATTGTTGTATTTTTAACGAATCTATCTTTGGTCCTTGAAAATTAAGAGCTTCCGTTTGGTAGCTATATAGCACAGCGTTTAAGTATTTCTTCTCATAACTTAGAAAAACTCCATTTCCCTGCCTCAATTTCTCTCCCTGAGTTAGCATTCCAGTTGTGTTTACATACAGTCCACTGTAGCTATCTTTCCTATCAATTAAAATATATAAAATATATATTTTAATATAACTAATATATAAAATATATAAAAATTATTTTTCGTATATTAACTGAAACCCTTGGAAGTTTTTGTGTTGCACCAGTTTATGTATATACCTATAAGTATCAATTGCGAAGTGGTTTTGTTGCAGTTTTTTGTAGCATGTAGTAATTGTAAAATTACAGCGATTATATTATTATATTGAGATATGCAAATTACTGAGAAAAATACGGACCAAAGTTAGCTAGTTAATATCTCGTGAACTATACGTAAAATATCGCAAAGGTGAATTGGGGGCCTATACCCGGTCCATATAACGCCGCATTTGGGGGCGATAAGAGACGATTTTAGGCATTTTTAGGCATTTTAAGCAAAATCGACAAGAAATGCCCACAAAATTTAAGACATTAATGGCTTTTACAGCATTTTTGCGCGTTTTTAGGCAATTTTGCGCGTTTTTAGGCGTTTTAATCGTTAGGAGCCGGAGTAGGCTTAATTGGTATTCCACATTATAGGGTTTTTTTCATCTAAGACAATTTTTTTTGTTTCATGTTACCTTTAATTGCTCGGTTCTTTAGTATTCCCATCGTACAACTGTTTGTGTTCACATTCTTTTTGCTCACACCATCTCAAAACTGAACCAAATGTGTCTATGCTTTCATATGACAAGACAAGAAAATCGATCGTTAGAATGAAGCTAAAATAACTAAGCTGCAGTCAATTTCACTGAACGCACAGACGCTGCCCCAGAAAACTAACAAGGTATTTTCGGTAAGCTGAAAAACGTCCCAAACTGGATGCGCTATAGGTTGGCCGTGCTAGCTTGTTTGCCTCCGGGCCTGACATATTTCGATTCGTTAATTATTCTCTGGTGTAATCAAAATACAAGATTGAAACTAGCTACATCCTACTGAAAACAACCAGAATAGCATACCCATACCATCGGTTTCACTTACAGGCTATACTGCTGTCCCATGCATGCTCTGCAGTAGATACCTTTTATATTTAACAGAATCCCTAATTGTCCCTGATGCTACTAACTAATAGGTCTCAGAAAACACAGGGCAGCTAAATAGGCTCATTTGCAAAGGGGACCGAAATACTTTCTGACATGTAATGACCATTGCCTTACACGACTGGATTATTATGCGCTGTCGATCGGGGGAAATAAAGCATATTCATAAACCATTTTCTACATTTAAATTCAGTTTTACAGTTTCTTTTTACGTTGCGTGAACTCATTCGCCACCAAATAGCACCAGTCAATATGGTTCACCTGGACTTCACATCCATGCATGTCGCGCGAATCTAGGTCCTAGATTCTAGGACCCGCTACAAAAAATTAAATTGAATTTCACGAATGTTCAAGAAAAATTATTACAGCGGTAGTGTTGCACTAATAGCGCACCACTTAAAAAAGCTTCACCCACGGCGTCCTGCTTTGTAGTGTAGAAGCTTCAGTTATAATAGTCCAGTGCTGCCATTATGATTTTTTGTACGTGTAATCTGTTACTTTAATCAACTAGCATAGTTATCAGTAGATATTACATATGGTGGTTATACTAAAATGGTAAGTGAAAGGAATGTACCAGAACATTTTGAACTATAGCTATAAAGTATAAATGAAAATGCATAATTGCCTACAGATTTGATTCGGAGATGCGCAGCTTTGATATCAGTAGGGGCCCATGTTGCAGTTAACGCAAATAAAAATAAGGCGTACACAGATGGCGTTAAAGTTCAATATTTGACCACGCTTTACATATCTTACCCGTTGAGATGAAAAAAAAATACTCAAGTAGCGAAAGACAAAGGGACAGCCGTATCATCTTCAAGTTTTTGTTTATCGCTTTTTGATATTTTCACAATTGTTCGCATAAGAATAACAAGCCATACGTCAAAGGTTTACAAAAACAACAAGCTGGTTTATTATACGCCACGCTAAAATATAGCTCTCCCATCGTTGTTCCTCAATTATCTTGTGCATTATTGCCGCGATAGAAAATATTATTTATAACCTTTCTTCGTGTATCACATTGTCGCGTTCATTATCATTCAACGCTGACGTCATGGCTTATAGTTTAGAATCTTAATTAAACCAACTGGATTATCTGATCTGCTGCAGAAACAAAGGTCTTCACTAAAGAAACATGTTTTTTTTTATTACGACTTGATGTGATTTATAAGAGCTCGTTTGAATAAGTTAAACTTTTCTCCCCCATTTTTCGGTAGTTTGCATGCATGGAAGTATAAAAGCTACAAAGCATTGGTTATAACACACTAATACTAAAAGGCTCGATTAAACATTATAATATCTAAAAATTCGCTGTTTTAGTTGTTAAAAACACGGTATAAGAAAGAATGAAATATGTAGGGTATTTTCTGATCCTGGGACGTAAATGTCGTCTCTCCTTCTAGTGCGGCAAGTAGTTATAATAGGTTTTGTGGTGGTAATGTGCTGTGAGTTGGATTTGAGAAATTTGTGTAGTGCGATAAGGTGAATAATACACGACGATTTGCGTTTGGGGTTATAGTATTATGGTTAGGATTAGGGAAGTGATTACGGTTACGCGCTACGTAATTGGTTACTGGGGTTGAGAACGGAGTTAGACTACTGCACCACATACATATAACGTACTTCAACAAATCACTTGGCTTGCCAGAGACAGCTACATAATGAAAATAACGCAGAATGTCTTTTTCCGTAAGTGCGCGTCACACAAAGCAAATACAACGCGTACTAAAAAGGTAATCAGTAAATAAACGAGTGGTTGTTTTATCTCACAGTGAAGTGTTAACACCTGCTACACCTGCCCTAGAGTATCGCGGAGAGCATCACAAATCGCTTCAAAATCCAATTTCCTTTCCATAATGCTTCTTTTGCTCTTTTACATCTCCGCTATTACCTACAATTAGAAGCACTGTACGCAGAAGATATGACATAATATTATTATATGGCATAGCATGGAACTTACTTCCACGCACATGAGAACTATTATAAATAATACAATGTCCGATTTCCTATAAGCTTACTGATAATTTATCATAATATAGGCGTACTCTCTGTGTAGGTTCGTCCAATTTTTAAAAAGCTACAGCGCTATGAACGTATTTGAAGTGCAAAAATATATGTATTTATAAATGTTCTGGAAAAAGCCATGTTGAAATTTTCTAATTGTTCGTTAATTATTAAAGATCCGCATTAATGATTAAAAACAATGCAGGTATACTGTGTATTTTGTATTGTCTCTGGTAATGGGCTGGACCACATAAATATATATTCAAGTTACAGTAGGTGTATGCGATGCTTTCGAGCATAGTAATATTTACTTGTTATCTGTGGTAATTAGAATTCGATGTTGATCATGGTCCAATATTTTATTATTACGATCTATTGTAAAAATATAATACGTTAGCTAAAGGCAATATTTGGTCCTCTCCACGATGCATACTATAAAGTAAAAGGGGAAAGAAACTTACTTCTCGAGCAACGACATGATGAGCAAATCTACCTGAATATTTTATCATGAATATGTCAGCTTATAGAGAGCTTGTATATCATTAGCTATAACTTTCAAACAGTCTAAGTTAGGTTTTATTCTCGCCAGAGAAAGTTACGACTTTTTCTTTCAGGCGAACATTTTATTGAAGCTTTCACTATGAAATTCATGTTTGACATTTCGACTATCTTACATTCGTCACACTAATTCAGTGGGCGTTTATCTTAAAATACTTATTAACTCTGTATAAGTCTTCAGAGTTTAAAAATATTCTGCATTTTTTGTGTATTGCACCAAAAGAGTCGCGATCACAATAACAAGAACAACAGCATATAAGGACTTCGCTGAAATTCATTCGCCCCACTGTAGCTGTATATGAATAACTTCATAGTGAGACTTTGTCTGACGGAATAATGCTGTTTAATTACGAACGAAGCCTTGACCTCATGTTACTGTAACGTGGCCCAAAAAATTGCTAGAAACAACATTGATGTTGAGCCCAGCTACGTTAAGTTAGCCAACATGTTTACCCGGAATCTCTAAAGAAGTACTGAGATCCTATTTTTTTTATTAATAAGCGCCAGAATGGAAAAAACAAATGCAAAGTAAATATGCTGTTCAAAAATCAATATCTAATACCCCCGGGAAAAACATCATTTCGTTGTTATTATAAATTTCTACGATAGCTATTTCGTGTATGTCAACCGAGAGAGAGAAGAAAAGAACATAGGAGAAAATATGTCTGTTGCTAATTTATTACTGTAATTACGTCGTACAACGTCTAACATGTATATTAGTTATAATGTTCTGTTTAGCCTAGTTTCATCGTTCAAAACATGTATAGTCGTAAAACATAAAGATCGTCTTATAATGATTAGCTACCTAGGTTGTGTTTTGCTTTTACGGAAATCCGTGGATGTCAGTTTGGTCTGAGTTACTAAAAAACACTCAATGCATGGTGCCTAAGCACAGACATGTGTTAAAATGGGCTGTATGTTTTATCATTCCGTTTACACAGTGCAAATTGTAGAACCGAAGTGTCTTATCAAGAGCTTCTTCTGCTCTATTGATAAGCGATGTTGGCCAAAACTCTTTTAACGAAAACGTCCTCCTCTTTCAAGATTATCAACGGATACAATATTTGCAGATTACAGTCACATTATGTTTGCCTAAGCATCAGCTGTCTGATTTACCATAGATATTATTTTTAGTTACGCAAACTCATAACCCTCAATTTACATGACAATGCCGTCATAACGTCTTCAAAATACTATATAAACTGAACAGCATTCACGGTTTTCATCTTACACTACTCAATCGTGTTCACAACTCCTGTTCACAACTGTACCCCAGAGGTGAAAATATACCTTGCAATGAGGAACATAATGTTGACAGCCTTTCTTATAGCAGTATTGTCTGCGTCGACAGTTCTCAACGCAAGAGCCTACCGCCTGGCGGCAAAGGCAAATGAAGTGACCAGCCAAGACCAATCTGGGACAGAAATCGGAGCTGGGGATCTCGGAGTACTAGCAAGTGGGAGCGACGCCGATGCGAGTGACCTCTATGCTGCACTGAAAGAACGGCACAGCCCTTTGATCCTAATGCGTCTGGAGGACGAGCTGACGAACTTAGCGAATGATGTGAGAGAAAAGCGCATGAAGGTCTGCAGCGTAGTGCCTGATCGCTATTGTCAGTTTGGTCGTTGAGTTAGTAAGGACTTCTTAATCGAGAAATAATGAACACCAGAACTGTATCTTGTATGGACACTATATCCACTTAGAGAGGGTATTCTAAATTATATATCTAGACCTGTATCAGCTAGATGAGTGCTCATGGCAAAAATGATAACAATAAAATGGACTAAAAGCACTATAATACACTCGTAATTGTGTGAATTGTCAAGTCATACTTACAAGTCATTCAGTTTTTCGATTGTCAGTTTAAAGTACATAATAATAATCCTAATTCAGTATGCGATAGTTCTGATGCTGCTGCATTCTTACCATAACCATAAATTAAATTCCTGGCCTAACAAGCGTATGGTACATGAATTAGAAAGCATAATATTTTTGATATTCTGGATATTCCTACATATTTACTGATGGAATAATGATAGTAAGCATGTTTCGGCATATTTACTACAGCTTAAGTAGACTAGAACTAGATAGGCTAGCTGACTAACATTTGCTGGTCACGTTGTTGGTATCTTTTTCAACATAATTGTATCTAAAAGTGAAAGCGAGAGGGTTTTCAAGATAAAAGATCGGAAAAGCTGGTATATTTATCTACTGGGGGTATTTATAATACGTATCGCTTCTGTGGAACTTTTACTTCTCAATTTTCACTGTCTTACAACTGTCTGGGCTTGCCAAAGTATTTCTTGCCTCCACCATACTAACACTGCTCTTTATTTTATAATAGTTGGCTACAACTATTACTGCATAATCAATGTAAACTGCATGATGGAAGGGTGAAAAGCGAGCCGTTTGCTATCAAAAACATTTTCCATTTTCTGTGTACTCATAAAACTGCTTTAAATGAGCGAGGAAACCAAACATTATAGTTAAAATGTACTCTTTTTAGGGTACTGGATTTGCCTTAAGCGCATGATAACGTCACTGCGTATGACCCCAGGGGACCAAACATGGGTTTTCTCTGCCAGAGAAGTAAGCGCATGCTCGCTATAGATGCGCACTTTCCAAAGCTTGCGCTCTCAGTTTCAATTTGCTGGACCATGGCATAGCGCGTGGTGTCTTGTCCACGTACCTCGCAATCCTACCACTTGTGTGTTTCGCTAGGAAGCCGAACCAGTAGTAATTGGCAGCTAGACTTGCCGTGATGACAAGTATACGGTGCGATTCTGGGGAGAAAAATGTCCAAGCTACTTCTATTAGGAACTGTGTATCCAGACTTGAAATGTTATTTCCATATTACTAGTATATGTAGCTGGCAGTTTTCCAGATATTCGCATAACATACAGCTAGCAGTTTTCCAGATACGAACAACATATGCTGCTAACAGTTCTGAAGATGCAAACTCCCTCCATCGAGTTAACGTTCAGCTGCTCTGCGTTTATGTTGTCGAGCTAACAGAGAAGTTAACTGAGTTATATCTTCAAAGTACAGTGCGGGCGGTTTTTTAGGTATTAAAATACAAAGCAAAGTGAATCAGGATTATCAACGTCGAGTTATCCGTAATTTCTCTGCGCACATAAACTAAGAACGTCATCTGTTTCCGGCATATTTTAAGCAGATATGGAAAACATTAAAATGCTGTCTAATAGCGATTGCTCTTTCATTTATTTTGGTATTCAGTCCATAACTACAATCGAACTAGTAGATTTTAATTAAGATACGTGGTACTAAATTCAAACTGCAAAGTGTTTGCAATTGTGCAATTAAAAAAATATTGTTTTCGTTGCAAGCTATAGCTATCACACGAAATACTGGTCAGATAAAAAAAGCGTTCCTCAGCGTGCGCTGGATCACAAAAAATCTGGATTTGTCTAAAAGATATACGTATTATTTGAGTACGGAGTACTTTTTTCAGTGCAATGTAACAATAGATTAAACCTGTATAGTTTAGCTTAGTTAACTAGTCTTAATCTTGCTAGGTAATTTACAAGTTATGCAGTGAGTACTTTTTCTAAAGTTGGCCTACTTGCAGGCGCTTTTTGTAGGTTTATTTTGGTGCAATATTCGATCGATTACCTCTCTTTATAGTTCGCAAGCTTTTATTGGCGGCCATGATTTTGGCCGCGCGGCTTTCGCCACTCCCTCCTTGTTTTCTCGTGTCCAGCTTGCGTGCGGCCAAAATCAAGATGGCCGCCAATAAAAGCTTGCGAAGTACAAAGAGAGGTAATCGATCGAATATTACACCAAAATAAACCAACAAAAAACCGCCTGCAAGCAGGCTATCTGAAACGAATCTATCTACATTATTTTTGGGTTATCTCAGTGCAATTAAAACACGTGCAAAAAGATTTTGTAATTTGTATTCCACGCGGACAAACGCCACGGGCGATCGGGACAGTTTATGTAGTCTACAGCTTGAGCCCCAATCTCTCCAGGTATGGCGATCGTTGCGAAAAACGCAACGAGATTTGACGAGATCATATTTGACAAGCCAATCACAATTTGTCTGCCATCACGTTGAAAAAGCAAAATCGGCGCTGACGGTAAATAGATGATTAGGTTGGTGCTGCTACCAGGAATTGTAGCCTTGTAGGAAATTTTGTAGCGTTATGGCATTTACACAGGTATACTTTATCCTCAAGGGACTATACGGTACTTTTTGTAGAGCTAGATGAGGAGATCGAACTTACCTAATCGTCACCATGGCAACAATGACAATCGAATATATGACTGCCCTTTTTACACTTAAACAATGATATAACTTTTTTTAAAAACTGCAGCGGTAATTATTATTACTAATTACATATATGCATGAAAAATGTTTGATAAAAAATGGGGGGAGTCACTGGGGTTAATTGCGAAATGGCTAATGGCGGCCGTATAGGCAATGGACAATAACTCCGCAACGAGGCTTCGTTCAAAGCTGAGTCAATGGTAGTCGCTATTGTCCAGGGCATTTTTTAAGATTTTTTTCGTGGTGGGGAAAAAAAGGGCCCACTGGATATCCCCCCTTTCCCAATAATGAATTTAGATGATATGAACGATGGTAGAACTGCACTAGATGATGTAGTAACGGTCATTTTATAATGTACAGTATAGTATTTTTGATAACACCAAACAAATATAAACAAACATATGACTTAACAAACGGGTGACACATAAGTGAAGTGTCTTTATGTGTTCTAAACAAAGTGATCACTACGAAACGATTTTAATTTCAAATTTATTGAAATAGATATTATATTTTAGCGCAGAAATAAAAAAAATATAAATTGGCAATAATTCTACAGGCTCAAAGGGGCCCAAGATACTGGAGAGCAAAATGTCTAAATTGTCCTCCAGTGGTGGGGCAGTTAAAGGGCCTACTGGGGGAAATTCTCCAGTACGGTCCCCTATTAAAAAATGCCCTGCTATTGTCGAGATTGTTATTAGTCTTCACGAGCAATAATAGTACGCTGTTCGATATTCATCATAATATCCTACATTGATATTAATTATGTATTATTGCAACAATCTTAGCTAATTTTGCACGATATTTCAGATGTAAGGTACAAGAATGCAACCGATGCAGACGAGTGCACATTTGAACAAACAAGTAACAGACAAAATAGAAGGCGAACAACAGAGGGCCGGTGCAACGAAAAATACTGACGATATAAAGGCGAATATACCGGCGGAGCAAACAATAAAGAAGTCGCTTATTTATAGGCGTAAGCTTGCAAGGCTAAAGCTCCGTGACTACATAATTGGTGGTACAGCTAGAATAGCGAAGCTAACTGAGCAACATTCAGACAAAGGTCTGTGGATCGGGGTCCCCGACCATCAAATGTCTTCTGTTTTACAATTCCCTAAAATTAATAATTTGAGCTATATCTGATCAATTGAAGCCACTGTATTCTGAGTGTTGCTCTCTCCAAATGTGTTTACAATGGGCCTTATGCGGGTTTTCCCTGTGGACATTGTGTTTACCACCATGCCTCACTTTGGTGTTAAGAGTACATATACATGAAAACGAGGCTTGGTGGTAAGGACAAAAGCATCAGAGAAAAACCCGCATAACGACCATGACAAGATTACACCAGCTAACAAAGTATGAAGCAGCTGGTAGTCACATTTGGTTATTGGAGTCAGGTGGATACCGCTGTATTCAGAGCCTATTGCAAACTCCTGTCACGCATGTTTTTTCTTCCCCGATTTGCTAAATATGTCCTACAATTGCTAAATGTGTCGTTCAATAGTGCGCGATTCGAGGATTGAAATAATTAAGTAAGAATTTGCAGTAATTTATGCGCCGTGCTGGCGCAGAAGACTGATGCCTAGAACAAAATTAACAGGGAAGAAGAAAAGCCGAATTTATAGCTTGCTATGCTTACGCATTGAACTAACAGACGACTACAGACGAGTACAGTCTTATAGGCGATTTTTTAGGGTTAGAATGAGGTTTAGGCTTAATTTCAATATCTTCCATTTCATTCTGTTCATCGGGGAAACGAGCTAGCTAGTTCGGTTACCCTAAATCTTTAGCATAAAATGTTTTCATGTCTGAATGTTATTCAATTGGAAAAAAAAACCACAAAAAACTATCAAGCCAATGTATTTTTTGTTACTGAAACGACGTTTTGGCACATTGTAAAAATTTGGCCAGATACTTTTTTATAAAATCGTCCTACCTTTTTAAATTTGTCCTTATTTATTTTTTGTTACAGGTCGATTACAATACAAAGAACCATGCATGTTTGATAATAATCATCAACAATCTTAGGGACTGTTCACATGATTCCGTTTAGCCGGTATTCAGTGAAGCGTGCAAGCGTCAAAACCTTTTCTGACTTTCTGGGAGCATATCCCCTTGACCGTGCTATAAAAGCAGTTTTAACCTTCCCGAAGGATACGCACATCATCCCAATCTATTAACCTGAGTTGCATGCTTCGTTGAATCCCAGTCAAGTTCAGTCCGCTGTACGACGTGCCTAGATTGCAGGCCTATATTTGATCATGCGCAGTAATTTATTATTCTGAATGAGATCGGTGACAATCTCAGACCGCTACACGGGTTCTACATTGTCTTGAAACCGTACGATACAAGCTGTTTGGACAGCGTTATTAAACTCCGAAAAATACACCTAAAAACAAGGTAACAATACAAGTTTTTGCGCCACGAAAGCTATATATTTTCGTATTAATGAGAGATAATTACATTCATTTGTACAATTTTAAGAAATAACTAAATTAGACTCTTCCAAATTAGAGTATGAAAATTATTCTACGAAGAATTTTGAAATTGATTATAAAGATAGCTATAAAGACAACTGTAATTGTTACAGCTGCGTCTGTGGGTGACCTATTGATTTTCGAAAATATAATACACAGATTATGGGGTTAATTTTCAATGGTAGAAAATTATGACGCTAATGCAAATGGAATGGGGCGTCTGCTTATTTTTAGGCTTGTTTGCTTATCTTATATCAAAGCTACATGCAAGGGCCTTCTAATGATATAAAAGGAGGTTGTAGTAAATGCATGAGTATAAATTTGTAAATAATAAATTTGTAATCACTAACTAAATCACAATACTCTACCGCACTGGATGACACCATCACCAGAGGTGTAACACAAAATTTTGTGGCAACATTTCGCTTGATTATTATATATAATTAAAGCATAATCAATGTGTACCTTTTGCAATCATTCCGAAATATTACCACTACTCATAAAATAAATTGCGTTAATTCAAATCTTGGTGACCAAAAATGCTTCTAGGAATTTTTTTGATACCCTTCTTGGTCAATAAAATCGTGATCTGCCGTTGGTTTTAGACAAAATATGCCGCGAGAAGTCAAGAAGTTGGCCGTGTCATGCAGGACATCACAAAAGTGCACATAGCCAGCTATACTAAATATGTACATAGGTTAAGCATTATATATTGTACAATAATAATATTGCTTTGAGCACTGAAATCAGTCGTTATGAAGCTTCAACGGAAATCTGCTGGTGGATGTGAATGGTGAATTGAAAAAGAACAAATTGACTACTTTTGCTTGTAGTTGTAGACAGTTTCACAAAATCGGTACGTGAGGCGTTCCCCGTCGACTTTCCGTAAAATGTTTTTGCTGTAGTAGTAGCGGAGTGCACGACTCAACTTATCATATGTCATGTTTCGTCGTTTCTTCTGCACACCCCACAGTCTCGCTACCGAGTGATGGTCGGCCAGTTTAAAAACACCCTTTTGCTGGTTCTTCCACTCGATGTACTTATGAAATCGCTTGCAGTTCAGCAAGCTTTGTAGGAACTCCCAAAGATACTGGCAATGGAATCGTGAAACTAAAGAAATGTACCATAAAACATAATATGTACTGTACAGACAATTGACGCCAGCAAAAAATTGTAATGTCAAACTTTTAGACGGCCGGCCAGCTAATCAAAATATTCACTTCGATGGTAACTTTATGTTACAAGCAAACAATAAGTATTTTCTT
>JAOTOK010026282.1:0-12143 GCA_025770025.1 Virgularia gustaviana
TTTTTGTTTGTAAATTATACGCCATGCAATGTAGTACCGCCGACCCAAGATTAACGCCTAGCGGGCGTCCTGTGAAATAACATTCCGTGTTTTCTCGTTCCGTGTTTTAAAGATTCCATGTTTTCTCGTTCCGTGTTTTAAAGATTCCATGGTTTCTCGTTCCATGTTATAAAGATTCCATGGTTTCTGGTTCCGGGTTTTTAAGATTCCATTCCATTCCGGCGTTCCATTCCGGCATTCCCCGTTCCGTGTTTTAAAGATAGCCACAAACAAAATGCCATATAATAAACTACTTATTAACCTCGCTTGCTCGGTCTGTACGGAGAAATATCAGACACTGAAGTTCACTGGTACAAAAGACTTCGGTCTGATATTTCTCCGTACAGACCTCGCGCTCGGTTAATAAGTAGTTATTACACTGCAAATATTTTGCATCTTCTTGAAGCAGATGGTGGCAACTCCGCGAAAATCGCAACTAGAAATTTTAAAGTATGTAATTGACTTTCAAAAAGTCAAGCATCCACATTTTAAGCTTCTAACGTCAGTGGATCTTTCCGGCTCGAAACGAACCTCGTGCGTATTGCATAATTATTACAGTAATTGGTGGTTTACGTAAATAATTTCAGACAATTTCTCAATCTTGTGTGAAGTTTCTTATGAAGTGTTCGGTGCCCTCTGGAAAGGTACATTGGAGAGGCTATAGATTTTACTTTTCCCACATGCTCATCGCCAAAGGTATTCTTCAATTGACTATGCTAGTCTATAAAGTTATAGATATTTTAGTTGTGCAGTACGGTTAGGTTAAATTTTTAAATAGTAAGGTTAAATTTTTTGAAAAGCTAGTACACATCATTCCTATCGTAGCTCTTTATTTTTTGTGTTCCCAGTTGTAAAACGTAGAGACGTCAATCTGGGCGGAGACTATAGGCGGACTATGACCAATCAAATTATACGAGAAGAATTTGATCGTAGAATAATGAAATTTAACTGGCGTTGATGCAGACCCTCCTTCTCTCAGGCTCCCTCACTTCTGGCTGAGGCTATCGCGCCGAGCTTTGCACCGATTGATCGCTAATCGCTATTATATTATCGCGCTTACTTTATCACACAAAGGATCTGCTACGCAGACTAGTTATGATTGAGCTGAGCGGGCGCGGAGTTGTGGGTGGTCTAAGCAATAGCCATTATACCTCTTTACCATCCATAGTTCATATTTTGACTCATCAACGTCAAATACAAGTTTTCTCCTGGGACCATATTAACCTGTTGAGTACTAGGTGTGACCCTGTTAGCCCAATGTACAACAACGTTTGGAATCAACTAACTTTATTGAGATAATTATGGTTTATGTTTACATTGGATTTTCGTTAAGAATTTTAGTTACCAGAAAAGGTCTGAATTACAACAAAATAATTTTCTGAATGTTCTAAGTATGCATAGTTCTTTAAGTTTTCTGGACTCATTTTGATAATCCGATTATTACGTATAATATATTTCATTAATCATTTTAATCTATTTTAGTTACATAACATCATATGAATATCAGAGTTTATTCTAACAGTTTCATTATCAGCATAAATTTTTAAACGACTGTTCTATTATTAATTACACCAGCTATTTGATTAGTATTATACTCACACAAGTTTTCAAATTTTGCCCGACATTTTCCCTTTAAACTAATTTTACTCGAAAAAAGTGCGGTGACACATTTCCATACTATAATGCCGAAATTTTTTTAATGAAAAAATCATTTTTTAGCTACTGATTTGGGATGACAGAATTTTTTTTAAATTGCTACAAACGTTAAATTATAGCTAGTACGGAGATGTACTTAAAAAATAAAAAATTGGAGGTCACCGCACTTATTCTTAATTGGGGGTCACCATATCCAAACTTCATCAGCTGCCATAGCAATGGCGGTTGCAAAACTTATTTAAACGTTTTTATGTACCTTACATATCTGTTTCCATAAGAAAATACTTCTCATGCACATGCACAACACAAACTAATTGAGCAGAAATTTGTACTTAAACTTTTAATAAAACTGTATCGAGCTACCTTACGGCAATGATGAACAGTCCATTTATGTAAGCAATGTAAGCAATGATGAACAGTCCATTTATGAGGTTAAATAATACATGTAAACACTCGTCATACATACACGTACGGTATTCACATCAGGGTGGCTGGAGCAAATTTGACAACCAATTGCGCAATTAAGATTTTGTGTGCATATATATGCTTAGAGCGCAGAGTGAGTCAAGCTTAGCTTATGTTTATAATGAAACCTTGAATCATAGGAATCTGGTTACGATAATGTAGCTACCAGCTGAAGGTTTTCTGTCGCTTACTTCCGAGTGTACCAAAAATAATCGCTGTTTTATTCAAAATATATAGAGTTCTTGCTATGCAGTTAATAATTAAAATTTCGTTCGCTATTTTCAACGTGGTTTCATGGTTCTACTCAAAGCATTATCTTGGGTATTGATTTTTGTTAAAACAGCATTTTTTTCCGAAACAGTCAGTAAGTGTTATGCACGTTAAACTGGTTTGTCCATATACAAATTACAATTTAAAGGTGACTGATTGCAACACTTTTGCCAAAGCTCTTTTTCTGCTGTTTTGTTGCTTTCAATGAACTCAGTCAACAACTCTCTATCTTTTCGAAGAAGGTTACGTTCAGTTAGTGTGACTTTCAAGTTATTAATTGTGCATGGGGATTTTGTCTTGGCAACCTTCTTAACGTAATAGTACGTCTGACCCTTAAACGTTTCTTCAACACAGGTGGGGTACTTGGCGCATTCGATACGTGGATTAGAGTAGTCGGGTTGCTTCATTTCACAATAAGCTGCGTAAGTACGAGTGCGTGTGCGAGCGACTTTATATGCATAATTAAAATTAATCCCGTAATCAAAGTGCAAGTTTACTAGTCCTTTTAGTCCTTGCTTGTATCTTTTGAAAGCCGTCTTGTCATGATCTTCGTATATACGTTTATCTCTGTCTGCTTTTAATTCTTCATCGCGGATGCATTTAATGTTAGCAAATATAGCACAGCTGTAATTAAATTCTCCCATAAATGAATCGTATAATTTGAGGATTGGCGTAGTCAGTTTGTTTCCAGTCGAACATTTTTTCCATACTTCGCTTCGGTGATCGAAATTGGAAATGGCAAGCGTAGGAGCGTTGTTCGAAAAGTCGTCCTCTGGTATGCCTGTAGGTTTGGCGCTCTTAGGTGGAATGTGATCAAATTGTATGTTCAATTTCTCCGAAACTCCCGTTGGCTTTAGTTTATATATGCTCGCGAAGCCTATCATATTAAGCTCATGTAACATATCGATAAAGGTTCGTGTAACGTTTTTCATTTTTTGAACACCATCCTTATAGATTGCATTTATTTCGTTGACGTATGCTGCTTGTGACTCGATAGATATTTCTGTATTCGTCGATTTTTTTCTGTAAATAATGCGGCCGCCGTTGGCTAAAACGTACGGGCTCTGTGATATCAATGCATACGGTTCGAAATCAATATCAAACTGATTCAGCCATTTCTTAAAATACTGGTTGTAAGGTAAATCGCAGCCTTGGATGAGAGTAAACACTTTTGGTACTTTTCCAACTACTTTGCCACCAGCGACTTGAATTCTCTTCCGCTTTACTCGAGGTTGATTATAAAAATATTCGTTAGCGACCATAGTTTGCAAACTGTCAAAATCGTAATGTTCGTAAATGATTTTTTTCCTGCACGACGTATCTTCCAACTTGCATGTCGGACAACGCAGCTCTTCTCCGACCATCAGATGGACTGTTGATGTTACAGCGTATCCTCCCGAGGATATGCTAATAGAACAGTTAATTTCTCCACCAACAAACTCACCAATTTGGAAATAAAGTGTCGTGATTGTTTGCTCTAGTCGTATTAATATATCTTCCCCAGGAATACCACTTAACTCAACTCTTATGAATTCAACTACATCGTCTATATCTTCATCTCTCGCCAGATCAGTTGCGTTCACTGTTTGAGATACTAAGAAGTTCTCAAAATCCAATCTATCCTTGATGAATTCTACTGAATAATCGCCGATTGTAACGTTAATTTTCAACAAAAGTTCCTCATCCGCTTCATTTTCTGACACAACATTGAAAATTGTCTTTCCTTTCTTTTTTGTCTTGCACAAGAGATAATGCTCGCCTATAATTTTGCAACTGCAAATTTCGTCCGAAGTAAAACTGGTACTGAATGAAACTTTGCCCCCTTCGGGCTTAACATTAATGTGTTTCCGTAAATCCGTCCTGCTCTCCGGTTCCTTAAAGTTTTTGAAATGAGCATAAACTTCGCATGTTGATTTGGAACAACTTAAACAGATGTTATCTTCTTCACAACGTTGCATCCGTGTTTCTGTTGCAGGTACACATTTTTCTCCGTGTCGAAACCTTACCTCGGTTTTTCCTTCTCTCCCAGCTTTTCCGCACATCGAGTCGCATTCGTCTCTGATCTCTTCCCACGACGTCCACTCGCATTTCGCTCCTTCCCCTTCGTCAGGCACATCTTCACCTGGATCTGGTAATGTCCCACCAGATACAAATGTTTTGAAAATACTAAGGAGTCCTGTGAATAACCCACCGAGGCCAAACCCAAAATCTATCCCTTTGTCAGCTCCGCACAGTTCATCTGAGGCATCAGTGCAGTCCTTTATAGCATCGCAAACTTTCGTCATTAATATTATGCCCTCGCCGTTGTAACACTGGAAGGTACGCTCAGCACATTCTTCAGGGTTATTACAGAATCGTATGGCCTCGCGGATTTGATCAATACTGTCATTCAACATTTTCCTTAACTCTTCTGGCGTTTTCTCCCTGTTTTCGTTCGTAACGCATTCTTCAGAATTTGGGTCAAAGTAGCAAGATCTGTGGCAGTCAATTCCTGGCATGGAGCGCGTTGATATTGTTGTTGCGTTACTGTTCATTGGGATCCATTCACCGTCGTAGCATGTAAAGTTTACCGTGATATTTAGGCAACTTTCCACGCTACAAATGGATTGTGGGTGTATTGGGCAATTTGTGTTCTCCAGAATCTCCATGTCGAAGTATCCATCGGGTATTAAGGAGCTACACCCCTTAACACAAAGATCCTCATCGGCGACATAACCCTCAGCACACTCGCACACATACTGACCAGTCTGATTCTTCTCGCAAATTTTATTTGGTATTTCACACATCCAGTAGGGATCAATGAGCATAACTGTCCCATTTATAAACAGCCTTTCCGTATATATTAGCCATGGATATTGCGGTTTCCGATACATCGTGTTGTAACCTGCGAAAAAAGCCACCAAACACTCTTTACCAAACAAAGTGAGGCGCCTGTAGGGCAGGTATCCTTCTCCAAATGTAAAATTCCTTTCTTTTGTGGAAAATCCTACAACTTCTTTGGAGTAGTCATAAACGAATCCGGTGATGTTTCCGATGTTCCAAAGATGTTTTTCTAGAACATTTTTATAATGACCATGCATCTTCCATGATCGTCCATACTTTACCGAAAAGGCCATATGATATTTGAAATATGTCCATCTCCCGAACTCCAGCTCAATTTTATTTATTTGTCCCGCAGACAAAAAATCACTCCGGTCGTTCCAGTAGCACGTATCTTGCGGTGGCGAGCTCCAATTATCAGTTTTTATTAAGTACTGCTTCAATATTCCATTTCCAGAGTCCAAAATGACCAGATCATTTTCCTGTACGTTGGGCTGTTTCCAACCTGGCTTTATCCTTGAATCCGATGAATCAATTGCAAGGTTGTTCAAAGGATATCCTTTGAAACTGAAGCTAAAGAAGTGCGAGTCACAACAAGGAGAGTATGGATGTTTACCGAGAAAATACGATCTCACCAAGGTAATGCTTCCATTCTTTCTACTGAAATGCAGTGAACGCAAACCGACTGCATCCACTTCGGAACTTACACATATTATATCTTTATCAAAAGAATGGAGAACTACTCGAATATGATGGGTTTTTAGTGGAGGCTGCCACGGTCCCCAGGACAGAAAACTTCGCTGTACCCTAACTGACAAGATTATATTGGAATTCTCTGGTTTCGAGGTGCCTATAGCGGTCTCGATGGCGGTGATAGCAGATTTTGTGGAACTACATCTATCGCCAAATACAAGTAATACCAGTGACACCACGCTGATAACGATATTAATATTTTTCATTTCCACTGCGAAGTTTACCATTCAGCTTTGGGCTTCTTTTTTGTATCTTTAATTTCTTAGTTTGTCTAAAACAATACAAAATCTTAATGAGGATGAGAAATCTACAGTCGGCCCCACAAATGCCAAATTTAAGTCGGCAGACCTTAATCGGTTCATGTGCCGATGTAATATCAAAACAGTCATGATTACCCGATTTCAATCGGTCGACTGAAATATACTAACGCCGTTGGTCGACAAAAGAAATCAGGATCGCATCTATGGCTGCCGATTTCAAAACATGACAGCTTAAATTTCTATTATAGCTTTGTAGTGGAGAGAGTATTGATATTTTAAATATTTATTTTGCTGACTTCTTGCACATTTTGTTTTTAAAATTATTGGGGAATTAGAAATATAGAGAGTTTATCAAAAAAGTTGAAGTCTTCCTCTTCGGAGGTTTATGTCCCAACTATGTTGGGTATCTAGTATGTCCTCTTCGGAGGTTTATGTCCCAACTATGTTGGGTATCTAGTATGTCCTCTTCGGAGGTTTATATGTTTCTCAACTTTGTTGGGTATCTAGTATGTCCTCTTCGTTGGTTTATATGCCCCAACTTTGTTGGGTTTATCTAGTATGTCCTTTTCGGAAGTTATGTGGCATTTTTGGATACTCAGAACGGGTGGTGCGGTGGTGCGCGGCAACACCAAATTTGTCATGCCATGCCGGTCTCTGTGAAAACCAGTTGTTGAAAACCAGTTATTCTCCTTTTGCTAGATAAGAGAATTGTATTGCTAGAGCATGCGGATGCGCAAAATTGATATCCGAGCAATATTTTCTCTCATGTTTGTTTCCAGTTTCACCGCTTTCCCGTCGCGCTTCTTTGCCAGACTACTTCCTTTAGATTTTTAATTAAGCATGCCAAAGGCACGAAAAGGGTCAAACTCAACTACCGCCGCTGCTAAAATTCCAACATCATCATGTAGTCGTCGCACTTCCATACAAATCAACATGTGGGCATCACAGTCCGGCTAACCAGCAGATAAGGCACCTCTACCACCGACAGAGCCACTAGCCTCTCAGACGACGACAGTGACAACTTTGGTAGATGGTACTCTAGCCAGAGTTCAGACCAATCTCACAGGTGGGCCAGAAGTAGTCATCATTAACGATAATCCGTCTGTCACTCCTAGTTTTTTCACTCGAATAGTTTACCGATAGATTCCCACATTTCAGCGAAGATTAGGACGTAAATTTGGAATGAGGAGTTTCTTCAGTTCGGTAGCTTATCGCCGACGCCCAAAACACCGAATAATAACAATTCGGAGAAATTTCAATTACCTCTTTGCAAGTCGGAAGCGGGCTCCGCAGCATCCTTTTCTTTATAGAGTCAATGTCACACACCAAACGCATTTTTAACATCGAAGTTTGGCAGCAGGCGTTCAATGTTTTCGCCGGCATTTGCACTGCAAAGTATCCGCATGAGGCCCCCACCCTCATGGAATACCGGCAAACTATTCGTGATTTTACTGTGCGTGGTTCGAATTGGCGGTATTACGACGAAAACTTTCGTTATTTACGGCAAACGCAAGGAAGCCTCATCCCATGAGGAGCGATCCACGGTGAATTGTGGTTGCGTTCACAGATTTCGATGCCGCTAAGCCGCGGGCTAATACAGTTCCTCCGCAGTCGGATAAAATCGCGGTTCCCAACAGATTTTGTTTTAAGTTTAACCGATGTCTCTTATGCGCGCTTGAAACGTGAAAGTTCATGCACCAGTGCTCCAAATTCCTGGGCACGTACAGTGCTTCAAATTGTTCCTTTCGTGAGCCCAAAGGCAAGTCCTCGGCCTCTTCATCTCACACAGCCAAATCCCCTGCCAACGCCAGTCAAAGTACATCTCGCTTCAAGGTTATCGCAGCGACATTATTCAGCTTTTAGTCTCCGGTTTTTCTGAAGGATTTCATTTGCATTTTCAAGGAGATCGTCCCTAATTTCATGCTAAAAATTTGCTCTCCGCCTGAAAAAATCCCTATGCCGTTGATATACTAAATTGAACCAGGTGTTGGAAGCCCATCGTATTGCTGGTCCCTTTAAGCCCCGCCATTTTACCCGTTTTGTGTTCCACCCCTGGGTCTGTTTGGATCACTCAGATGGTTGTTCGCTTCGTTGTAAACAATGGGACAAAGTTCATCTATGGGATGTTTTTACTTATCTAACTTATCTAACTGGTTATTTCAAGTACACTCTTACATTATTTTAGTGATAATGTCTGAGAACAACGGAAGTTTTTTGCTCAACCCACATGGGAACCATTGTCCTCTTTCATTTTACGTTATTTAATTCAGTGGGAAAAACTGAGAAACCGTCATGGAGCACATTGGAATTGGCTTCCTTGTTTTCAATAATTAGGCTACTTCGAAACCACTTCAAAAAGCCAAATTCATGTTATTTTTATACTCTGAATTTTACGAAATTACTGAGCTTCATAACAATTATATAAATCTTCTGTCTTTAAGCCCCCGCCATTTTACCCGTTTTGTGTTCCACCCCTGGGTCTGGTCCCTAAGAAGGTCGTTGGCGATTTTCGTTTAATTCATCACTTATCTTCTCCAAAATGGTCTTCTATATGGTGTAGCCTCGGAACATACTTGCGGCATTTCGTAAAAGAGAGAAATTTTCTAAACGGTAGTTTGAGATTAGCGGGGCACTTTGACTGTTCCCAGGAGATGGAGCTTTTAATTTAAATTATTGTATAGCAAGAATAGTAAAGTTAAAATTTCATAACTTTCAAAAGACTACCAGTAAGTATTATGTGTGTGAGATTGTGATGTATCTGTAGCCCCAATGTGTGCATCCGTATATATAGGTTATTGTTTCGTAGTGTAATTCTCGCAACTTGTAAGAATAATACCATGAAAAATCATTATTATATAATTGAAATATGCAAACGTAGAACTAAGATGATTAAAGAAATGCAGTTGTAATACACGTGACAAATTAGACTGAACATACTCGAGATTTATACAGTTCAGTTGGCGGTGTTCGGGTGTTTTACTAGAAGTCAGTGAGTAATTTTTGTTTTGGACGGTGATACTTGGGGGTGGCGCGTCGGGGCTGTAGTAGATAACTGTCGGTGCTCGGACAGACGGGTACGTCAGGAAGTTTTACTTGTTTAGGAGGCGGATTGAGGAGGATTTGAACGTCGGTGTTGCAACGGGAAACCAGGAGAATGGTGACAAACTGGATCAGATCTGCAATCATGGTAGGGATTCTTTCGAGCTCTAAATCTTCAATATGTGGATTGTGGGTGTTTCTTTTTGTCGTTCAACGCGCCATCTCCCACCAAATATTATGCCAGGTTGCGCGAGTTCCCTCAACGCACTGATCCTCCACCAATGTTAACTTGTCGGGAGTTTAACTGTCGATAGAGACACACGCACGCGAGGTATAGTTTCAAGCATCTTTATCGAGAGAAGAACTTTCTCTGGCTTTGCTGGTTCTCTTTCTGGCTTCTGCATGGTTCCTTCTTTTGGTTTAACGATAATAAGACATTAGTTTTCTAACGTAGACTGTTGGTTCTTGTTGTCATAATATAGGGTATGGTAGTGAGATCGATGTCATAGCGAGTTTTAATGTCGTTGGTATGCAGTATATTCGATGTATTGCCTCGTAGAATGTCTGATAGTTTTCAGGATATCAATATTAGTGCCACGTCTTTCTTCTTCAAGTTCTAACAGTAGCAGTAGACCGATAGTTTGGATCACTCAGATGGTTGTTGTCTCGTTGTAAACAATGGGACAAAGTTCATCTATGGGATGTTTTTACTTATCTAACTTTTGCCTTATTTGGTTATTTCAAGTACACTCTTACATTGTTTTAGTGAAAATGTCTGAGAACAACGGAAGTTTTTTGCTCAACCCACGTGGGAACCATTGTTCTCTTTCATTTTACATTATTTAATTCTGTGGGAAAAACTGGGAAACCGTCATGGAGCACTTGAATTGGCTTCCTTGTTTTCAATAATTACTTCGAAACCACTTCAAAAAGCCAAATTCATGTTATTTTTGATACTCTGAATTTTACGAAATTACTGTGCTTCATAACAATTGTATAAATCTTCTCTCTTTAAACTGCAGGTTACGCAACGCCAGGTTAGCGTAGCGGGCATCTTGTTTCTTACAGTGTGCTATCGGTTATACGATAAACTGTGTCAAGACTGAAAATCTTCACGCCATACTTTCTCTACCTGTCCTTGCGGACTGGCGCAAGATAATTGTAAAGCTAAGGGGTACAGTAATAGTTTGAAAACATTAGTTTCAAAGTTTGTAAACGTTATTGATATTCTTTGTAAATACTGCTATATATAACGCGCCAATATTTTTCAACGTAATTTAGTTTGTTGTGTTTGTAAATGTTGTCGGAAATTCATGAATCCTAAAGCTTTGCCTCCCACGTCGGAATATGAATTCCCGCAACTGCTGAAAACACCCAGTTTCGTGACTGATGTTTAAATTTTTTTGTTTTCTAGTGTAACCCAATAATCATGTGCTGTTCATTCGGAATTTTATTTTGCAGCCCAATTATGCGTTCCCATGCATGCAAATTTCACCCTCGATGCCTCTTCTAGCGTTATTTATAATCTCTATGTGTTAAACAAGATTTACGGGTGAGACTATTATAGCTACGTATGTTTCCTGGCTTATTGTATAAAAATAAAGGTCTATTTATTGTGTAAATTTTTCACTAACTGCCTAACAAAAAAAAGGTTTAAACTAATACTGAGCTAAAATGATTAATCAAATTAACAACCCCACATATGTGTGATGTTAAAGTAATCGCCTGTGTGAAATTATTACTTACATGTATCGATCGCTTATACTCTACACGCGCTGACTATGGCTAGATGCATGCATGCATGCTTACCTTCTGTAAAACGAATCTGTTGATGAAATGCTCTTACCACGATGAATTCTCTGTAAGACTAACAGAACGTGTCATGGTATCATGCAGGTATAGTTATCCATATAATTAAGTATGATTGATAAGTGCTGTCACGTGACAAAATTAATGATGATTCACTTATTGCAACACTGGATATTGTCACATAGGTAAATATGGACTTTTGTGGACAGCCGAATTCCTGTTTGTGCGTATCTTAGGAGATGCGGTCAAATGCAATTTCAAGTGGTTTTCTGCGCTCATGAGTAGAGCCGCGACGATCCCGATATTTCTGAAAATGACAAATTATTGGCGTATATATAGCGGTAGTAGCATACCCAAAATAACGTATAATGAATAGCTCGATCTGTATATATAACATGCATGCAGAGTGAGTTATATACCACATACTGAAAAATACAAAGCGAGATATTTTCCATTTCAATGATGTGAGCATTTCCCGCAAATTTTATTTTAATTGTTTCTAAAATGGCGATGTTTGTAAAAGTGGCGAGAGAATTTTAAGCAAAAACAAGTTTTTGTCTACGACATAAAAATAATAAAATAAACTCCAAAATGCCAAACCATGTTTAATAAATAAAATATTATTTTAAGTAAAGCATAGTTTTCGTTGCCGTAAGTAATTCGTTTGTGTTCGCCGTAAGCCCGAAAGGTTGTGACTTGACAGCGAGTCCTTCAATTCTGCTATGTTGCATTCTTTTGGTTCTATTTCTGCCCGCTTCGCACGAACGTCTTTTAAAACAGCGATATAACCCGAGCTGAAAACCGGTGGCTTCGTTTTCGCGTAAACTTTTTGGCAGGCATCGCCTGCAGCACCTCTCGAATATCGCTCGTGCCCGCAAGGCGCCTAAACTGCGGAGTGTCTTGTTAATCTGCCATGCTTCCAAACAACGTCTTCAATGATACCGTTGGTTGGCGGCATTGAACTCTATATGAACTGGAACGCTACCTCCATACTTTCTCCTATTAGCGGGATTGAAGCCAAATTTTACCTCC
>JAOTOK010026293.1:0-12136 GCA_025770025.1 Virgularia gustaviana
TGGCAATACACCAACCCGACACCAATCGAAGATATCGTGTACGCAGAGATCAGCATCGAAGCGCCTTCCGCAGGCCCGGAGCATAATAACAACGAAGACGACACCAAGTACAAGTAACGACGTGCGCATAAGCTGCCAAACATCGCAGGCTTAAAAGGAATTTTGTTGTTATTGAAGACCGCTACCGATTTCGTGCCTAACGTGCGGGCTCATATGAGCCACGGACATTATTAAAGGATGTATCAGCGGTTTCATTAATGAACTGAACAGGGCTGAACAGGGACGTGATCCACAGCTGGTGATGGGATACCCCTGAGTCCATTAATATAGAAATCAGAAGAGTCGATAGCCTACAACAGAAGCCCAAAACGACAGTTGGCTTTGAAAGACTGGCAGAAAAGGCCATGATGGGTGTGGCCCACAAAAGATGTACTTATTTTTACTATGGAAATGGCTTGAAAGTTAACAAATCTGAGGGTAATAGGTCAAGCCTAGACTTGTTCCAAGTTTCTCTGTAATCAGCCACATTGGAAGGAGAGAGAGCAACCTGACTTGCCATGATGTCATGCAACTATGGACACCAGAAGCAGCTGTAGTGCAGCTTTCTGTCTGCTCTGCTCTGCTCTCCTCTCAATGTGGCCGATCACAGAGAAAGAGAGGACCAAACTTGGAGCAAGTCTAGGCCACGCCTAGAAAATGATTCTAAAAAGTTCCGAAATTAGGGGAATGAGAAACAACTTGTTGTCAATGATAACTTCCCCCCAGTTGTCCACCAACTACTCTATGCACCCTAAACCAGTAGACTAATTCAAACAATTCAACTTAACCAAGGATAGAGTCTTAAAATAAAAATTGAGAATGACAAAAGTAAGTATATATATAAATATCAGGAACATATTTTTTTGGTGCATTTGGACATTTAAAATTACTTTAATGGGTGAGAAGAACAGTTTACAAGGAACAAATTAGGGAAAACTAGGATAACTTATTCAACCATATCTGAGATGGCCAGAACAATGTTGCAATTAGCAGCAATCAGAACATACTGAATAATAAACTATTATGGTGAATATTTTATAAAAATGTTAAATGTTCTAGTTGTTGTACATACATATGGAATGGCTGGTCCATTCATTTTGTAGAATTATTATGCAAAATTAATGTGTCTGACACAAACTATGGTAGCTGCCCAGGCATAGCTGGGCTAAATCTATGACCATCCTATCAGTGGCATGCCCATGGATGAGGTGAAGATTTTTCTGCCCTAATAGCTATTGGTCATGTATGGTTAAAGATGCTGTACACTCCCTATGTAAACAAGAGCTTTCTTTACACTTGAATATCTAGCTTTATAATGGGATTTGTAGCAACTTTTACATATTTCCTAGCTTCACAATGAAACATATGATCAAAAATACTTTAACGTGTCTTTTGAAGAAAAAACTCGATTACAATCAGTTAAACTCCTTGAATCCCTACAAGGAGGCTCCATTGTGCACATGCGCAGATGGGACTGTACTGCATCGTTAAGAAACAGGCTGAAGATGCAAACATGCCTTGCCTTGATGTAAAATAAGGGGCAAGGAAGACTCTTCACTCTACATAGTATTTTTATGTTATCTCTCTCTAACTATCGGCATGCCACTGCACCCGACGACAAGTCTACATATATGTAGATGCTTGTAATTATGATATAAATATATGGTGTTACAGACCACTTTGGAGAGGTTGTACTTTTTTGTTATTGCCTGGTACCCAGTAAAGATTGCATGATATAGTTATTAATAAATCATTACTGCAAACACCTATAAAGACTATAAAGCCCTGGAAAAATTTAGTATACCCAGTAAATAAATACGAAAATAAATGAAATTTTGGAAACCAAGAACCTAAAGCTAAAACTGAGACAAATTATTGTTCACTGAAGTGAATGGAGGAAGGAACACATTTTTTTTAGTTTATTTTCAATATTTTCCCCAGAAAAATCTGTAAGCGTGGGGTGTTCTAAGGTTGTTTCGTTGTTTAAAATTGTTTACTACATACACAGACCATACATACACATGTACATATTAACAGTACTTTAGTATAATTTTTTGCTTTAATTTACGTAGCTAAACAGTTATTTCCGAGACAATACTTTTCGGTATCTTTCCAAGGACATTAAATGAGCATACTTGCAATAAATAAAGACAAGAATGACACTACGTATTCTTGTTTATAAGGAGAGCAGGTACGTTAACGTTTATATTCGTTTATACGAATAAAAAATAAATTTACTGTTATAAAATGTGGAAAGTACAATTGAACATTGACTCACGTGCTTCGGTAAATTCTGGAATTTGTTGGCCACAAATAGCTTCATTTCGTTTACCAGCGCTTCAAAAACGTAAACAAGCTTTCAGTCTTCGTTGTAGGTAGTTTATTTAGCTATTTTCCATTCGAAAACACAACTAAATGGTATTAAAACGTCGTCTTCGACGGTTAAAACGTGCGCCATGTTTATCCGTGAATGAAATTTTGAATTTAAATCCCACCGCACAAATGAATTTGATTGGTTCGTCTCGCGTTCGCAGCCAATCAGAATGCGGAACGATACAATTTGAATTCAAATTTACTTTTGGGTTAAAAGGACTAGCAAAGCACGAAGTCTCTATGTCTCTATCAGGAATTATTTGAGTAAATTTTAGCTTTAGATTAAAGAAAAAACATTTTTAGGCCTTGGTGGTATTATAGCTTGGGTGGTAATACTAAAACATGCCAGACAATTAACTAATAACAGCCATATTCTTCAAAATAAGATCTTTAATAACTTTCCCCCTATATAAACACATCAACTAGTGGCTGGCAAAAATGGGAAATGGGAGGACATCAATGGTTTGGTAAAGATTGATTTAAAAATATTACACCAGGAGATTAGAAAAAGTTCACCACCATCAGTCTTCTCTCATTGCTTTTTCACCATTGCTTTGTTTATCACTACATTTCGTCTTTTGCTGTGTCTTCTTCTTCCTTGTCATGTTTGGTGAAGTAGTCCAGCTTTTCCTTAGGGTCGGGTACAATCGTGTCGGCCCCTGGTTTCCAGCCAGCAGGACACACCTCACCATGTTTGTCGGTATATTGGAATGCCTGAACTAAGCGGAGTGTCTCATCGACAGACCTCCCAACCTAAACATGAAATGAAATAAAGTAAATAGAATAGGTAGTTACAATTGAGCATGCCCTGTATAATGCACTGGGCCCCTCAGGAATATCGACAATCATACTGTCCAGACCGTGTTCACACATGATCCTAAACCAAAAACAATCTGAAACAGGATCTTATAGGATCCAATAGGATCTTGCACAGGATCCTACAAGATCCTGCCTGATTTCTAGCAGGGCCCTCACATGTCAGCCTTACCGGCAAGTCATTCATTGTGATCTGTCTTAGGAACCCTTTGTCATCAATAATAAATAATCCTCTGGAAAAGACACAAAAACAAAAGAAATCATAAATAAGACAGGGTCTAACTACTTGTCGAACTACTACTGCACAGTCATACAAATCACATTTTAATACTAAAACATCATATTTTCATGCACATAGTGATTTGATTACCTTAGAGTATGCCCTTCGTTTTCCAGAAGTACCCCATAATCTTTAGCAATTTGGTGATTCAGGTCAGAAAGAAGAGGGTAGTTTAGTTTCCCCAAACCTCCATCTTTTCTTGCTGTGTTTATCCTGTTTTTTAGAAAAAGAAGGGGTTAACATATTACTAGCTAGCATCATGGAAAATCCAACAAATAATGAAAAAAAGATAGAGCTACCTACCAAGCCAAATGCGTGAAAACTGAATCAACTGAACAAGCCACAACTTCAGTGTTGATCTTTCTGAACTCCTCAATACGGTTGCTGAATGCGATGATCTCCGTAGGACAAACAAATGTACTTTAACAAATAATAGATGAAGGAAATTAGGAGGAGCAAAACTAAAGCTCTACAAATGTAATACATAAAACAATTATACATAAAAATGGTTGTGCCAAATTTTGTTAACAACACTTTTTAATGGCATTCAATGCAGATGTACTTACAAATCCAAAGGATAAAAGAAGAAAACCAAATATTTTCCTAGAACAAGTGAAAAAGTCCAGGTTTTCTAAACTATATCGAAATGATCACTTGCATTAAATGTACCATACAATTACATATATAGGGCAAGCCCCTATCCACTCTCCATCACTTCCACCTCTATATTGTACATTGCATGTCTTACCTAGAAAATCTGTCAAGTTCAAAGATTTGAATTCACCATTCACAACCGCTGTTCCTTCCCAAAATGGTGCAGGCTTTGAAACTATAAAAATTAAAAAATATAGAGCAATGGATATAGATGTACTTGGTATATACAGTACTAGTGACTGTTGGTAGCTGTTTTCATCAGCAAGTATCTTTATAAATCATGGTAAAATTGTGGCTCGGTGAGACAGGGCATGATGCATGTCTACCATGCACTCACTGGCATGGCAATATAACAAAAATCATAAAGTAATTGAGGATTTAGGTGTAGAAAGGATGAGAGATGGGGAAGGGAGGAGAATGGGGAAAAGGGCCAAAACTGTGAGAGGAATAGAATTAGGGCCCATTTCTTTGACTCGGTCATTGATCTGTCGCACCATTGATAGCCGAAAGGGATACAAAAACCTCTTGCCTGCCCACCCTAGAGTTCACTGGCCCACCCCCAGTTTTATTTCTGCCCGCACAGTTTTAAGGCCCGGGTGGCAGAAATCAGGGGCCTGACATTCAGGTTTAACATGCAGCTATAAAGATAGTAAATATTGTGTTATTACATGTAAATCAGATCACCACCACAACATAGTCTTTTGGTCTGAAATCACTGATATAGCACAACAATTTAGACAATTGCGTGCTGTGGCTGCATATTAATACGATGTACTATGTAGACATACCCTCATTAGTGTTTTATCACCACTTAAGTATGTAATTTTACGGTGTAAAACATTAACAGGCTATGTATACAAACACGGGAAGTCGATAATCTTTTAAATATTCCGACGAATGCATGGTATTGTATTACAAAGCATGATTTATGCCACGAAATTTAAACTTGGGACAAAAATATGGTTA
Organism: Virgularia gustaviana; assembly: GCA_025770025.1. Lineage (NCBI taxonomy): Eukaryota > Metazoa > Cnidaria > Anthozoa > Scleralcyonacea > Virgulariidae > Virgularia > Virgularia gustaviana. The sequence goes on from JAOTOK010026293.1 coordinate 5,129, forward strand.
TTTTAGCTTCGCTTTGGGTGCACAAAGCGCGTGAAAAGTTTTCGTGAAAGAAGTGGGAGCTCGCGTGTTTATTATTAACGGCATTTATAGCAAACAAAAGGTATAATTGCTTGCCGACGAAAACTATGCTAAGCAACCTTCACTAAAGCAAACACGAAGCTGTGCACTGTGTATAACTAAGGACTACAAGAAGCAATTCAAAGCTAAATTTCCGCCAAGCAGTAAAACGATAAATAGAGATTCGTTTAGCGAGGTTCAAACGCTTATTATATTTTTCCCCTCAAAAAAATACTGTAAATTTGTTTCATTATAGTTTAAGTTTTACGATGAAAGTTGCACGTGTACTGTAAAATAATAGCTTGCGTGGGTCGATTGAACACTGAGCACAAAAGGACAAAAGTGGCGCGGTTTTGGTCACGAAAACTTTATCACGAACGGAAAAAAGTAGCCCCGTTTCAACTGTATCAGTGGAAACATCAAGTAGTACATTTACTCTGTGACTGAAGATCATTAATTTGACTTACTTTGAGCTTTGCTCCAATGTAGAGCATGTTCTGAGTTGCGTCTCTCCTGTGGATAGACTTGTCCGCCAGCGTACACGCGACACGATTCCTCGTCGCTTTCTACTTTGTTCGCGCAAGTAATGCCAACGTAAAGGCAACACAGTAGCAACGAAAAGAAGAACGATTGCATTTTCCAGCAGAATCAAAGAACGCGACGTCCACACAGCTTATCGATATTCGAAATTCGCGTGCGATATTTTGATAATGACGTGTCTCTTCATGCGGAGCCGATCAGCGGACAAACAAATAAAAGGAAGTATTCAATTTCATGGCCCTAGACAAACGTCACGTGATCTCATAGCCAGCACCAGCCATGGCAACGGGTCGGCTTCGGGTATCTGTAGTAATATGGGTAATAGTTATTATTAGATACCTCATAATGTCATGTAACTAGGATCACCAACATTACTTTTATATAAGTTATAGGTATAAGACGAAAAACTGCGAGAAACGTACGGTAGCAAAAAGTACCGTTGTTTCATTGTTTCATGAGCACCGGAGCAAGACTATAAATGACTATCACACAAATGAAATAGAACAATAGGACATGTCAGAAGTAGTTGGTAACAACCAGTCAGCAACCGCTCACAAAGTTGTTTCAAAAACTTAAAATATGGTCTAAAAAGCAGTAGCGTTTTTATAAAGAGAGGTACAATTCGACAAAGTGAACAACGCTGTTTTGCACCCTCAGTACAAACAATAATGCATGTTATCTTGCTGTGCAGGTTATCAATAATGCCGCAACTTGTCAGCAGTCATGTCAGAACAAGCCCCAGCAATATTGATCGTTCTATACAATAATGTCTACAGGGTGTATAGCATCAACGTCCAGCAGTCAGTACAACATTGTTATACTGCTCTGTAAATACAGCCCTGAATACATGTAACGTATTTCAGGGCAGTCTATAGGGTAACGGTTAGTCTTCGTATGTGTTACACTTACAGCAGCACTTGTACGTACTGTGTGCGTTGTTTAGTAGGAGAAAGACCACAAAATAGCTCCCTTTATATTGACTATTGCACGTCATGATTTGTTTTTGAATGTTCGCCTACTTAATTCCCTGCATGCCCAGTAAAATGGTGAATACATTAGCCTAAGAAATCAGAGCAGACTCACATGCATCATACGTTTGGGCGAGTGAGGGAGGGAATGACGGAGTAGCCGGAGCAAATCCTTCAGAGTATAATTTTTACCAAACTGTATGTCACTCATCCGAGCACTAACCATACTCAAACTGAGTGCACACCCAGTGCACACTAGACTTTAGGTTCTAGTACCAAAGGTCTGGTCCAACGATACTCTATCCCTAAGCCTGGTTCACACTTGTCGTAAGAATCGTGGATTTTTACGTAACGGCCATTGTCTTATGACAAGTGCAGTGAATACTTTATGTTTGTTGTCCCAGTCAATCTCCGATATCGGGGATCGCGTAAGAAAAATACGGAAATGAGTTCTATTTGTCTCAGTCATCCCAGCGTGTCCCCGACAATCGGGGATTTTTACGCAAGTGTGAACACGCTCATCGCAAAAGTCGCAAGAAGCATAAGACACTGGGTACGTAAAAATCCCCGATTCTGAAGCCGAGCGTCCAGTTTTCTGCTCAAAACGCCAGAAGAACTATATCTTGATATATACTGATACTGATACTGTAAGTGGTAACTGAGTTTCAGTACCGAAACTGAATTGATCAAAGCAAAAGACACTAGCTTTCAGTTTGACATCTATTTCACATATCCAGTATTCAGTGTTATGTATCTCTGTTTAAACTAAGAACTAAGATCCACTGGCTTAAATACTCCGACCGAAGTTAGCGTTCCAAACTTCTAGTATATATAGACTTCACTGAGTTTCAGTACCGAAACTGAATTCATCAAAGCGAGAGACATACCCTAAACTTCAGTGTGATTATATGTCATATGCCTATAGCGTTCAGTTGTCAACTATCTCTGCTTTAAACTCAGAAAAACTAAGATCCCCTGGCTAGTGCCTAGCTCGCCCGACCGACGTTAGCGCTCCAAACTTCTAGTGTACACAAGAGTTGAGTGGGTTTCAGTACCGAAACTCAGTTGATCATAGCCTGCAGGGCCGATGTTCTTTGTTAGGGGCTTGTGGTCGTAACAGTCACCTCCTTATGTTAGTTTGATGAAAACCTGGGGCATGATTAACGTCAGTAACACTATGAATGCACGCTGGGCGGTTGACCAAGTGCCAACACATTAAGTATAATAAACGTTTGACTCTGCACGCTTTGTTTTACCACCTACTGCGAGAACGTGCATTGACCATACCCCAAGGGTGTTCAGTCCAGCTTGACAATATGCAGGCTTCCAATGTTCAATGGATGTGTGTCATTTTCTGTATGTGTGTCAGTGGGGGGTGTAGTGGCGGTGATACTCCCATTGTAGGGACAAAAAATGCTCATGCTTAGCAGGCTTGATGTATCATGCTTGAACAAGGTTGAGCTGGCAAGCTAAATCAATGTTGATATCATGCTTTAACATGGTTGATCTGGCCAGCTAAATCAATGTTGATATCATGCTTGAACATGGTTCGGAGCTGATCATGCTTGAACATGGTTGTGCTGGCCAGCTAAATCAATGTTGATATCATGCTTGAACATGGTTGTTAGTTTATCAACCCTTGTTCATGCTTGACGTATCATGCCTGACCAAGGTTGGTGAACCATCATGCCTGATGATCAAGCGTGATGCATCAAACCTGGTGGTTCATCAACCTTGATCAGGCATGATATATAATCAACATTGATTTAGCTGGCCAGTTCATGCAACCATGTCAGGAATTATACAAGTCAGTTGGAAACAAACTGAAACATATGCATTTGCAGCACGAATTTACTTAAATTTCAACACAAATATTCTTTGCTTAAGGAACACATATATATTTGCTATATATAGACGAATTGTTTCACGTTGGCCACAGTTTATCAAGAAAAAGGTCTATTCGCTGGCTTTGGCGAAGTACACAGTAACAAATGCAAGACAGAAAATAAGTTGGCTGATTATCATTTTGAGCTATGAAATCAAGGCGAATTAAACCAGTCACGAGCAGTTGTCCAGATATGATTGGTTAAACAAGGATGAACATACTATTCTAGTTCGATTGCATACTCCAGAATAACAATCAGCTATAAAACCCAGCCTCAGTGAGCGGCAGACAGCCTAAACCGACTCTCTCTTCCATTGTAATAAAACCCAAAATCATGTCAATACTGCGTAAAATGATTCTGCAGTTTCCTACGATCATTATACAGCAAATATACGCATATTTCCCGCAGCCAAATTAGCACAAACAACTCCCAAATCAACACATATTGAGGCCAGAGGCATGATAAAATGAAATTAGTCCTCCCATTCACGAAACTTGCTGTACTCGTGTAAATTGACTAATGCTTTTACATTGACAAACATTCTAGATAATCTTTTCCTCAATTATATCTACTTTACTGCACGTTTTCGATCTGGCCTGCGTGGGTCGCTCGACTCGTATTAATCTAGTCACTCTTGTACCCTGAGGCTTGTTTTGTACAACTTTATCCTTGCTAGACAGTTTTATTGAACGATTTTCATGCAAAGTACAATGAAATGTAGTTAACTTAAACTGCTTATCCGACAAAATGAGACATTAATTTTCGGTTCCTTTGCCCCAAAGTTATACAAAATAAAGGATAGGTTCAAACCCAGACCATTTAAACAAGTGAACGTTGAAAATGAGAACCGCAATAGTAATTGCACCCAAACATGCACGCATCCTCGGGTTCCAGTGGTACAGATGAAAGTTGTGAAAGTGATGATTTAATGTTGCAATATATAGAATATAGAATAGCATATAGAACGACTCTAGTCGCAAGAAGACATGTTTTCTATGTATCAGCTGGGCAACTTACTAGTGTGACGTCACGCAACTTCCGTTTTTAAGACGTGTAGTTTAAAGGAGACTTAACAAATAAAAACTTCCTTTGAGAAGAAATCTTGATTGTTTATACAAATATATAGCTTACAAAAGTTAAACTTAGGTGAAATTTAGTTTGAGATTTGAGAAAAACTAACAAACGATACAACGGAAGTGCGGTAAAAGTTCTAATTTTAGAATATTTCTATAGTTTCGCTATATCTATTCGGCCTACGCGGTTTTGTATTTCTTCTCCAGCAAATATGCAACGATAAAGCAGCAATATCTCCATGAATACGAACTTGAATCTAATTCTGTTTTCGGTTTTCAATATCTATTATGACCCAGTTTGCTGAAAATTAAATGTCTGATTTTGTCGGATAGACACTTTAAAGGGGAACTCCACTCCCAAAACAAGTTTAGTTTAAATGAAAGATAATACTTTCAATAAACTTTTCGCCGAATTTCTTGGTCCAAATCAGTTTAGTAAAGTAGAAATGGCTCGTCAAGGTTTGCGATTTATTTGAATTTGGACGCCATGTTGGTCTTCGCCGTGCAGGCGCAAATCGGAACAGCGGACGATTTTGTGAGGTCATCCAGTGCTTCAGCTCGATCGTGTTGTCAGCTTCTAGTCTTGTTTTCACTTTTCAGCAATGAATGTGGTAGTTTCAGTCACAGACAAAGTTTGTGTTACTCAAGCTACCAAATTCATTGCTGGTAACAAGACTAGAACATGATAACACTATCGAGCCGAAGCACTCAATGGGGTCACATAATCGTCCGCTGCTCCGATTTGCGCCTGCATGGCAAAGACCTACATGGCGTCCAAATTCACAGAAATCGCAAACTTTGACGAGCCATTTCTCCTTTACTAAACCGACTTGGGCCGAGAAATTTGGCGAAGAGTTTATTGAAAGTATTATCTTTAATTTACAATAAACTTTTAGCGTTAAGTATTTCTTTTCTTGACTTCATTCAGGTTATGGCGCGTTTATCTGCAGTTAGCGTTCCGGTTTAGTTATAAGGGACTTTAAGATCGCGCGAAACGGCAACGGCAACCGGAAATACCGGTGAAGCTAAATATCGCTGATGTTGCAGTTTTCTGACGTCGCCCCGTGCCGTCGGCAACGTGAGAACTCGAGGTTTGACGTCGTGGCTAGCAAGGAGGAACGCTTGTACGTTTGTTGACTGTTTTAAACTTTTAGTTCATTTTATTTTCTTTGACAAAGAGAGAATATATGTGAGTCAAGGTATTCATGCAAGAAAAGCAATAAATATTGCCCAATTGTATCTGCTTGAAGGAAGTCATGTTGGCGTCCCCGTTGGCGTTGTTGAACCTTAAACGCCGAGGAATTCGCGCCGCAACGACGTCCTCACCCCAGTCTATTCCACGGTTCGACGTTGGCGTTGCCGTTCGCGTTGCGCGATCTTAAAGTCCCTATAGAGTTCACTGAGCGGCCCCATCCCACACAATAGACCCTTAATTATTGCCTTAAAATGAACAGATGCTTGTACGTTAGTGCGGATTTTTAGCGTATTTCGGCGGGGACGTAATACATAGCGCTTTTATTAACACAGAAAAAAATCAGAGATAACGAAAATGGAAGTTATGTCATATCACATTAGCTCAAATAGCGTAATGCAATTGAACCCGGAATTACGCAAATACATTTTTATGATGTCCTGCCATGCAGTTAATAGAATGATGATAACGCGTATTGCTTTATGATCGAAAGCTGTCGATACGGACAACTTCTGTTCGCCGTTGTGTCGGCATAGCGTCGACCCTTAACCAGGAGAGAAAAACGGCTCGAGTTGTCTGGCTTCAACGTCAAAACCGTGACAAAGTTCGTCGACAACAGGACACTGAAAAACACGCAGGATATGAATGGAACGCTGCTCTTCGTGCCAAAATTAAACTGTGTTCCATCTCATGAGAGGTCAAGTGTTAGCATTGGGCAATAGGCCCGTGTCTTACACGCCATAAACAGTTGAACTATCACTATACGTGGGAAGCTCTTAAGCTGCCTGACTATCACCTCCTTGTCTTTGGGAAACGTGTTTGAAAACACGAAGCTGAGTAGAAACGGAAATAAATAATTAGATCTCAAAACGGTTTCCCAAATGAACACGAAGATACGTCTACGCACGCGCGAATGCGATCCAAATGGGAACTCGATTCCGATACTAGAGCACACAGCCTCGGAGCTATGAGTTATTATAAAACTGGATATGAAACTCCCTAACACATCGTAGTTTGGAAATGTGACGTATTTCAATTCTATAATTGCCAAGGTATCTACGATTCAATGATCAGTCGTGTCCAGTGAACTCTATAGAAGACTGGAACGATAACTCAGGGGGGGGGGGATTGAAGCCAAAATTGCAGGTTTTATGCAGGAACGAAGCCACGGGAAATTTAGTTTTTTGGCGTTTTGAAGAAAAATACTTGACACTAGACGCTGGTTTATATATCAAACTGAAGCTTTTGGAAAGCACTATCTGGTGTGTAAGTTTAAAAACACTGGCTCAAAC